>CAXHUQ010001487.1:189200-231608 GCA_964020085.1 Micromussa lordhowensis | reverse complement strand
ATTTAGACCGCTAGAGACATTGTACAGTTATCTTAACCCTACTGAATGTTTCAAGCACGCAAAATTTTCGTAACTTAAATCCAATTCGTTTCTCAGGCGGTCCTCTGGAGTACAAATACTGTGTGGAGTACAAATACACTGTGATATTTGTACTCGTTTTCGGCGTTATTTCTACTCTACGAAGTGCGGTTGGATAATAACTTGCGTATCCGTGTACTTGAAAGGACGCAATTAGACATTCAACCGAATTCAGAACGCAACTCTACTTTTAGAGATGAACAGGCTACTCAATGTTTCAAGCCCGCGAAACAGCGTCCAAGGCCACAGTTTGCCCGACAACTGAAGGACACATGCGCGCAAATCGGCGAACCAAAATGATTAGAGTGTTTGAAAAAAACAGACAATTTAGACCGCTAGAGACATTGTACAGTTATCAGCGTGCAACGCCAGTCAAAGCAGGCTTGCCTCTGCACTCACCACTGAATCAAGGTGACTTTCAGCGTAGCAGCTGTCTGTAAGATGGGCCCCAGTTTTACAGCCCCTGCACGCAGGCCCCTCTCCCCGACCTGAAAATCAACTGAAAGGACGCAATTAGACATTCAACCGAATTCAATGATTAGAGTGTTTGAAAAAAACAGACAATTTAGACCGCTAGAGACATTGTACAGTTATCTTAACCCTACTGAATGTTTCAAGCACGCAAAATTTTCGTAACTTAAATCCAATTCGTTTCTCAGGCGGTCCTCTGGAGTACAAATACTGTGTGGAGTACAAATACACTGTGATATTTGTACTCGTTTTCGGCGTTATTTCTACTCTACGAAGTGCGGTTGGATAATAACTTGCGTATCCGTGTACTTGAAAGGACGCAATTAGACATTCAACCGAATTCAGAACGCAACTCTACTTTTAGAGATGAACAGGCTACTCAATGTTTCAAGCCCGCGAAACAGCGTCCAAGGCCACAGTTTGCCCGACAACTGAAGGACACATGCGCGCAAATCGGCGAACCAAAATGATTAGAGTGTTTGAAAAAAACAGACAATTTAGACCGCTAGAGACATTGTACAGTTATCAGCGTGCAACGCCAGTCAAAGCAGGCTTGCCTCTGCACTCACCACTGAATCAAGGTGACTTTCAGCGTAGCAGCTGTCTGTAAGATGGGCCCCAGTTTTACAGCCCCTGCACGCAGGCCCCTCTCCCCGACCTGAAAATCAACTGAAAGGACGCAATTAGACATTCAACCGAATTCAATGATTAGAGTGTTTGAAAAAAACAGACAATTTAGACCGCTAGAGACATTGTACAGTTATCTTAACCCTACTGAATGTTTCAAGCACGCAAAATTTTCGTAACTTAAATCCAATTCGTTTCTCAGGCGGTCCTCTGGAGTACAAATACTGTGTGGAGTACAAATACACTGTGATATTTGTACTCGTTTTCGGCGTTATTTCTACTCTACGAAGTGCGGTTGGATAATAACTTGCGTATCCGTGTACTTGAAAGGACGCAATTAGACATTCAACCGAATTCAGAACGCAACTCTACTTTTAGAGATGAACAGGCTACTCAATGTTTCAAGCCCGCGAAACAGCGTCCAAGGCCACAGTTTGCCCGACAACTGAAGGACACATGCGCGCAAATCGGCGAACCAAAATGATTAGAGTGTTTGAAAAAAACAGACAATTTAGACCGCTAGAGACATTGTACAGTTATCAGCGTGCAACGCCAGTCAAAGCAGGCTTGCCTCTGCACTCACCACTGAATCAAGGTGACTTTCAGCGTAGCAGCTGTCTGTAAGATGGGCCCCAGTTTTACAGCCCCTGCACGCAGGCCCCTCTCCCCGACCTGAAAATCAACTGAAAGGACGCAATTAGACATTCAACCGAATTCAATGATTAGAGTGTTTGAAAAAAACAGACAATTTAGACCGCTAGAGACATTGTACAGTTATCTTAACCCTACTGAATGTTTCAAGCACGCAAAATTTTCGTAACTTAAATCCAATTCGTTTCTCAGGCGGTCCTCTGGAGTACAAATACTGTGTGGAGTACAAATACACTGTGATATTTGTACTCGTTTTCGGCGTTATTTCTACTCTACGAAGTGCGGTTGGATAATAACTTGCGTATCCGTGTACTTGAAAGGACGCAATTAGACATTCAACCGAATTCAGAACGCAACTCTACTTTTAGAGATGAACAGGCTACTCAATGTTTCAAGCCCGCGAAACAGCGTCCAAGGCCACAGTTTGCCCGACAACTGAAGGACACATGCGCGCAAATCGGCGAACCAAAATGATTAGAGTGTTTGAAAAAAACAGACAATTTAGACCGCTAGAGACATTGTACAGTTATCAGCGTGCAACGCCAGTCAAAGCAGGCTTGCCTCTGCACTCACCACTGAATCAAGGTGACTTTCAGCGTAGCAGCTGTCTGTAAGATGGGCCCCAGTTTTACAGCCCCTGCACGCAGGCCCCTCTCCCCGACCTGAAAATCAACTGAAAGGACGCAATTAGACATTCAACCGAATTCAATGATTAGAGTGTTTGAAAAAAACAGACAATTTAGACCGCTAGAGACATTGTACAGTTATCTTAACCCTACTGAATGTTTCAAGCACGCAAAATTTTCGTAACTTAAATCCAATTCGTTTCTCAGGCGGTCCTCTGGAGTACAAATACTGTGTGGAGTACAAATACACTGTGATATTTGTACTCGTTTTCGGCGTTATTTCTACTCTACGAAGTGCGGTTGGATAATAACTTGCGTATCCGTGTACTTGAAAGGACGCAATTAGACATTCAACCGAATTCAGAACGCAACTCTACTTTTAGAGATGAACAGGCTACTCAATGTTTCAAGCCCGCGAAACAGCGTCCAAGGCCACAGTTTGCCCGACAACTGAAGGACACATGCGCGCAAATCGGCGAACCAAAATGATTAGAGTGTTTGAAAAAAACAGACAATTTAGACCGCTAGAGACATTGTACAGTTATCAGCGTGCAACGCCAGTCAAAGCAGGCTTGCCTCTGCACTCACCACTGAATCAAGGTGACTTTCAGCGTAGCAGCTGTCTGTAAGATGGGCCCCAGTTTTACAGCCCCTGCACGCAGGCCCCTCTCCCCGACCTGAAAATCAACTGAAAGGACGCAATTAGACATTCAACCGAATTCAATGATTAGAGTGTTTGAAAAAAACAGACAATTTAGACCGCTAGAGACATTGTACAGTTATCTTAACCCTACTGAATGTTTCAAGCACGCAAAATTTTCGTAACTTAAATCCAATTCGTTTCTCAGGCGGTCCTCTGGAGTACAAATACTGTGTGGAGTACAAATACACTGTGATATTTGTACTCGTTTTCGGCGTTATTTCTACTCTACGAAGTGCGGTTGGATAATAACTTGCGTATCCGTGTACTTGAAAGGACGCAATTAGACATTCAACCGAATTCAGAACGCAACTCTACTTTTAGAGATGAACAGGCTACTCAATGTTTCAAGCCCGCGAAACAGCGTCCAAGGCCACAGTTTGCCCGACAACTGAAGGACACATGCGCGCAAATCGGCGAACCAAAATGATTAGAGTGTTTGAAAAAAACAGACAATTTAGACCGCTAGAGACATTGTACAGTTATCAGCGTGCAACGCCAGTCAAAGCAGGCTTGCCTCTGCACTCACCACTGAATCAAGGTGACTTTCAGCGTAGCAGCTGTCTGTAAGATGGGCCCCAGTTTTACAGCCCCTGCACGCAGGCCCCTCTCCCCGACCTGAAAATCAACTGAAAGGACGCAATTAGACATTCAACCGAATTCAATGATTAGAGTGTTTGAAAAAAACAGACAATTTAGACCGCTAGAGACATTGTACAGTTATCTTAACCCTACTGAATGTTTCAAGCACGCAAAATTTTCGTAACTTAAATCCAATTCGTTTCTCAGGCGGTCCTCTGGAGTACAAATACTGTGTGGAGTACAAATACACTGTGATATTTGTACTCGTTTTCGGCGTTATTTCTACTCTACGAAGTGCGGTTGGATAATAACTTGCGTATCCGTGTACTTGAAAGGACGCAATTAGACATTCAACCGAATTCAGAACGCAACTCTACTTTTAGAGATGAACAGGCTACTCAATGTTTCAAGCCCGCGAAACAGCGTCCAAGGCCACAGTTTGCCCGACAACTGAAGGACACATGCGCGCAAATCGGCGAACCAAAATGATTAGAGTGTTTGAAAAAAACAGACAATTTAGACCGCTAGAGACATTGTACAGTTATCAGCGTGCAACGCCAGTCAAAGCAGGCTTGCCTCTGCACTCACCACTGAATCAAGGTGACTTTCAGCGTAGCAGCTGTCTGTAAGATGGGCCCCAGTTTTACAGCCCCTGCACGCAGGCCCCTCTCCCCGACCTGAAAATCAACTGAAAGGACGCAATTAGACATTCAACCGAATTCAATGATTAGAGTGTTTGAAAAAAACAGACAATTTAGACCGCTAGAGACATTGTACAGTTATCTTAACCCTACTGAATGTTTCAAGCACGCAAAATTTTCGTAACTTAAATCCAATTCGTTTCTCAGGCGGTCCTCTGGAGTACAAATACTGTGTGGAGTACAAATACACTGTGATATTTGTACTCGTTTTCGGCGTTATTTCTACTCTACGAAGTGCGGTTGGATAATAACTTGCGTATCCGTGTACTTGAAAGGACGCAATTAGACATTCAACCGAATTCAGAACGCAACTCTACTTTTAGAGATGAACAGGCTACTCAATGTTTCAAGCCCGCGAAACAGCGTCCAAGGCCACAGTTTGCCCGACAACTGAAGGACACATGCGCGCAAATCGGCGAACCAAAATGATTAGAGTGTTTGAAAAAAACAGACAATTTAGACCGCTAGAGACATTGTACAGTTATCAGCGTGCAACGCCAGTCAAAGCAGGCTTGCCTCTGCACTCACCACTGAATCAAGGTGACTTTCAGCGTAGCAGCTGTCTGTAAGATGGGCCCCAGTTTTACAGCCCCTGCACGCAGGCCCCTCTCCCCGACCTGAAAATCAACTGAAAGGACGCAATTAGACATTCAACCGAATTCAATGATTAGAGTGTTTGAAAAAAACAGACAATTTAGACCGCTAGAGACATTGTACAGTTATCTTAACCCTACTGAATGTTTCAAGCACGCAAAATTTTCGTAACTTAAATCCAATTCGTTTCTCAGGCGGTCCTCTGGAGTACAAATACTGTGTGGAGTACAAATACACTGTGATATTTGTACTCGTTTTCGGCGTTATTTCTACTCTACGAAGTGCGGTTGGATAATAACTTGCGTATCCGTGTACTTGAAAGGACGCAATTAGACATTCAACCGAATTCAGAACGCAACTCTACTTTTAGAGATGAACAGGCTACTCAATGTTTCAAGCCCGCGAAACAGCGTCCAAGGCCACAGTTTGCCCGACAACTGAAGGACACATGCGCGCAAATCGGCGAACCAAAATGATTAGAGTGTTTGAAAAAAACAGACAATTTAGACCGCTAGAGACATTGTACAGTTATCAGCGTGCAACGCCAGTCAAAGCAGGCTTGCCTCTGCACTCACCACTGAATCAAGGTGACTTTCAGCGTAGCAGCTGTCTGTAAGATGGGCCCCAGTTTTACAGCCCCTGCACGCAGGCCCCTCTCCCCGACCTGAAAATCAACTGAAAGGACGCAATTAGACATTCAACCGAATTCAATGATTAGAGTGTTTGAAAAAAACAGACAATTTAGACCGCTAGAGACATTGTACAGTTATCTTAACCCTACTGAATGTTTCAAGCACACAAAATTTTCGTAACTTAAATCCAATTCGTTTCTCAGGCGGTCCTCTGGAGTACAAATACTGTGTGGAGTACAAATACACTGTGATATTTGTACTCGTTTTCGGCGTTATTTCTACTCTACGAAGTGCGGTTGGATAATAACTTGCGTATCCGTGTACTTGAAAGGACGCAATTAGACATTCAACCGAATTCAGAACGCAACTCTACTTTTAGAGATGAACAGGCTACTCAATGTTTCAAGCCCGCGAAACAGCGTCCAAGGCCACAGTTTGCCCGACAACTGAAGGACACATGCGCGCAAATCGGCGAACCAAAATGATTAGAGTGTTTGAAAAAAACAGACAATTTAGACCGCTAGAGACATTGTACAGTTATCAGCGTGCAACGCCAGTCAAAGCAGGCTTGCCTCTGCACTCACCACTGAATCAAGGTGACTTTCAGCGTAGCAGCTGTCTGTAAGATGGGCCCCAGTTTTACAGCCCCTGCACGCAGGCCCCTCTCCCCGACCTGAAAATCAACTGAAAGGACGCAATTAGACATTCAACCGAATTCAATGATTAGAGTGTTTGAAAAAAACAGACAATTTAGACCGCTAGAGACATTGTACAGTTATCTTAACCCTACTGAATGTTTCAAGCACGCAAAATTTTCGTAACTTAAATCCAATTCGTTTCTCAGGCGGTCCTCTGGAGTACAAATACTGTGTGGAGTACAAATACACTGTGATATTTGTACTCGTTTTCGGCGTTATTTCTACTCTACGAAGTGCGGTTGGATAATAACTTGCGTATCCGTGTACTTGAAAGGACGCAATTAGACATTCAACCGAATTCAGAACGCAACTCTACTTTTAGAGATGAACAGGCTACTCAATGTTTCAAGCCCGCGAAACAGCGTCCAAGGCCACAGTTTGCCCGACAACTGAAGGACACATGCGCGCAAATCGGCGAACCAAAATGATTAGAGTGTTTGAAAAAAACAGACAATTTAGACCGCTAGAGACATTGTACAGTTATCAGCGTGCAACGCCAGTCAAAGCAGGCTTGCCTCTGCACTCACCACTGAATCAAGGTGACTTTCAGCGTAGCAGCTGTCTGTAAGATGGGCCCCAGTTTTACAGCCCCTGCACGCAGGCCCCTCTCCCCGACCTGAAAATCAACTGAAAGGACGCAATTAGACATTCAACCGAATTCAATGATTAGAGTGTTTGAAAAAAACAGACAATTTAGACCGCTAGAGACATTGTACAGTTATCTTAACCCTACTGAATGTTTCAAGCACGCAAAATTTTCGTAACTTAAATCCAATTCGTTTCTCAGGCGGTCCTCTGGAGTACAAATACTGTGTGGAGTACAAATACACTGTGATATTTGTACTCGTTTTCGGCGTTATTTCTACTCTACGAAGTGCGGTTGGATAATAACTTGCGTATCCGTGTACTTGAAAGGACGCAATTAGACATTCAACCGAATTCAGAACGCAACTCTACTTTTAGAGATGAACAGGCTACTCAATGTTTCAAGCCCGCGAAACAGCGTCCAAGGCCACAGTTTGCCCGACAACTGAAGGACACATGCGCGCAAATCGGCGAACCAAAATGATTAGAGTGTTTGAAAAAAACAGACAATTTAGACCGCTAGAGACATTGTACAGTTATCAGCGTGCAACGCCAGTCAAAGCAGGCTTGCCTCTGCACTCACCACTGAATCAAGGTGACTTTCAGCGTAGCAGCTGTCTGTAAGATGGGCCCCAGTTTTACAGCCCCTGCACGCAGGCCCCTCTCCCCGACCTGAAAATCAACTGAAAGGACGCAATTAGACATTCAACCGAATTCAATGATTAGAGTGTTTGAAAAAAACAGACAATTTAGACCGCTAGAGACATTGTACAGTTATCTTAACCCTACTGAATGTTTCAAGCACGCAAAATTTTCGTAACTTAAATCCAATTCGTTTCTCAGGCGGTCCTCTGGAGTACAAATACTGTGTGGAGTACAAATACACTGTGATATTTGTACTCGTTTTCGGCGTTATTTCTACTCTACGAAGTGCGGTTGGATAATAACTTGCGTATCCGTGTACTTGAAAGGACGCAATTAGACATTCAACCGAATTCAGAACGCAACTCTACTTTTAGAGATGAACAGGCTACTCAATGTTTCAAGCCCGCGAAACAGCGTCCAAGGCCACAGTTTGCCCGACAACTGAAGGACACATGCGCGCAAATCGGCGAACCAAAATGATTAGAGTGTTTGAAAAAAACAGACAATTTAGACCGCTAGAGACATTGTACAGTTATCAGCGTGCAACGCCAGTCAAAGCAGGCTTGCCTCTGCACTCACCACTGAATCAAGGTGACTTTCAGCGTAGCAGCTGTCTGTAAGATGGGCCCCAGTTTTACAGCCCCTGCACGCAGGCCCCTCTCCCCGACCTGAAAATCAACTGAAAGGACGCAATTAGACATTCAACCGAATTCAATGATTAGAGTGTTTGAAAAAAACAGACAATTTAGACCGCTAGAGACATTGTACAGTTATCTTAACCCTACTGAATGTTTCAAGCACGCAAAATTTTCGTAACTTAAATCCAATTCGTTTCTCAGGCGGTCCTCTGGAGTACAAATACTGTGTGGAGTACAAATACACTGTGATATTTGTACTCGTTTTCGGCGTTATTTCTACTCTACGAAGTGCGGTTGGATAATAACTTGCGTATCCGTGTACTTGAAAGGACGCAATTAGACATTCAACCGAATTCAGAACGCAACTCTACTTTTAGAGATGAACAGGCTACTCAATGTTTCAAGCCCGCGAAACAGCGTCCAAGGCCACAGTTTGCCCGACAACTGAAGGACACATGCGCGCAAATCGGCGAACCAAAATGATTAGAGTGTTTGAAAAAAACAGACAATTTAGACCGCTAGAGACATTGTACAGTTATCAGCGTGCAACGCCAGTCAAAGCAGGCTTGCCTCTGCACTCACCACTGAATCAAGGTGACTTTCAGCGTAGCAGCTGTCTGTAAGATGGGCCCCAGTTTTA
Source organism: Micromussa lordhowensis (assembly GCA_964020085.1). Classification (NCBI taxonomy): domain Eukaryota; kingdom Metazoa; phylum Cnidaria; class Anthozoa; order Scleractinia; family Lobophylliidae; genus Micromussa; species Micromussa lordhowensis. Next base: position 222,740 of record CAXHUQ010001487.1, on the reverse strand, counting down.
CAGCCCCTGCACGCAGGCCCCTCTCCCCGACCTGAAAATCAACTGAAAGGACGCAATTAGACATTCAACCGAATTCAATGATTAGAGTGTTTGAAAAAAACAGACAATTTAGACCGCTAGAGACATTGTACAGTTATCTTAACCCTACTGAATGTTTCAAGCACGCAAAATTTTCGTAACTTAAATCCAATTCGTTTCTCAGGCGGTCCTCTGGAGTACAAATACTGTGTGGAGTACAAATACACTGTGATATTTGTACTCGTTTTCGGCGTTATTTCTACTCTACGAAGTGCGGTTGGATAATAACTTGCGTATCCGTGTACTTGAAAGGACGCAATTAGACATTCAACCGAATTCAGAACGCAACTCTACTTTTAGAGATGAACAGGCTACTCAATGTTTCAAGCCCGCGAAACAGCGTCCAAGGCCACAGTTTGCCCGACAACTGAAGGACACATGCGCGCAAATCGGCGAACCAAAATGATTAGAGTGTTTGAAAAAAACAGACAATTTAGACCGCTAGAGACATTGTACAGTTATCAGCGTGCAACGCCAGTCAAAGCAGGCTTGCCTCTGCACTCACCACTGAATCAAGGTGACTTTCAGCGTAGCAGCTGTCTGTAAGATGGGCCCCAGTTTTACAGCCCCTGCACGCAGGCCCCTCTCCCCGACCTGAAAATCAACTGAAAGGACGCAATTAGACATTCAACCGAATTCAATGATTAGAGTGTTTGAAAAAAACAGACAATTTAGACCGCTAGAGACATTGTACAGTTATCTTAACCCTACTGAATGTTTCAAGCACGCAAAATTTTCGTAACTTAAATCCAATTCGTTTCTCAGGCGGTCCTCTGGAGTACAAATACTGTGTGGAGTACAAATACACTGTGATATTTGTACTCGTTTTCGGCGTTATTTCTACTCTACGAAGTGCGGTTGGATAATAACTTGCGTATCCGTGTACTTGAAAGGACGCAATTAGACATTCAACCGAATTCAGAACGCAACTCTACTTTTAGAGATGAACAGGCTACTCAATGTTTCAAGCCCGCGAAACAGCGTCCAAGGCCACAGTTTGCCCGACAACTGAAGGACACATGCGCGCAAATCGGCGAACCAAAATGATTAGAGTGTTTGAAAAAAACAGACAATTTAGACCGCTAGAGACATTGTACAGTTATCAGCGTGCAACGCCAGTCAAAGCAGGCTTGCCTCTGCACTCACCACTGAATCAAGGTGACTTTCAGCGTAGCAGCTGTCTGTAAGATGGGCCCCAGTTTTACAGCCCCTGCACGCAGGCCCCTCTCCCCGACCTGAAAATCAACTGAAAGGACGCAATTAGACATTCAACCGAATTCAATGATTAGAGTGTTTGAAAAAAACAGACAATTTAGACCGCTAGAGACATTGTACAGTTATCTTAACCCTACTGAATGTTTCAAGCACGCAAAATTTTCGTAACTTAAATCCAATTCGTTTCTCAGGCGGTCCTCTGGAGTACAAATACTGTGTGGAGTACAAATACACTGTGATATTTGTACTCGTTTTCGGCGTTATTTCTACTCTACGAAGTGCGGTTGGATAATAACTTGCGTATCCGTGTACTTGAAAGGACGCAATTAGACATTCAACCGAATTCAGAACGCAACTCTACTTTTAGAGATGAACAGGCTACTCAATGTTTCAAGCCCGCGAAACAGCGTCCAAGGCCACAGTTTGCCCGACAACTGAAGGACACATGCGCGCAAATCGGCGAACCAAAATGATTAGAGTGTTTGAAAAAAACAGACAATTTAGACCGCTAGAGACATTGTACAGTTATCAGCGTGCAACGCCAGTCAAAGCAGGCTTGCCTCTGCACTCACCACTGAATCAAGGTGACTTTCAGCGTAGCAGCTGTCTGTAAGATGGGCCCCAGTTTTACAGCCCCTGCACGCAGGCCCCTCTCCCCGACCTGAAAATCAACTGAAAGGACGCAATTAGACATTCAACCGAATTCAATGATTAGAGTGTTTGAAAAAAACAGACAATTTAGACCGCTAGAGACATTGTACAGTTATCTTAACCCTACTGAATGTTTCAAGCACGCAAAATTTTCGTAACTTAAATCCAATTCGTTTCTCAGGCGGTCCTCTGGAGTACAAATACTGTGTGGAGTACAAATACACTGTGATATTTGTACTCGTTTTCGGCGTTATTTCTACTCTACGAAGTGCGGTTGGATAATAACTTGCGTATCCGTGTACTTGAAAGGACGCAATTAGACATTCAACCGAATTCAGAACGCAACTCTACTTTTAGAGATGAACAGGCTACTCAATGTTTCAAGCCCGCGAAACAGCGTCCAAGGCCACAGTTTGCCCGACAACTGAAGGACACATGCGCGCAAATCGGCGAACCAAAATGATTAGAGTGTTTGAAAAAAACAGACAATTTAGACCGCTAGAGACATTGTACAGTTATCAGCGTGCAACGCCAGTCAAAGCAGGCTTGCCTCTGCACTCACCACTGAATCAAGGTGACTTTCAGCGTAGCAGCTGTCTGTAAGATGGGCCCCAGTTTTACAGCCCCTGCACGCAGGCCCCTCTCCCCGACCTGAAAATCAACTGAAAGGACGCAATTAGACATTCAACCGAATTCAATGATTAGAGTGTTTGAAAAAAACAGACAATTTAGACCGCTAGAGACATTGTACAGTTATCTTAACCCTACTGAATGTTTCAAGCACGCAAAATTTTCGTAACTTAAATCCAATTCGTTTCTCAGGCGGTCCTCTGGAGTACAAATACTGTGTGGAGTACAAATACACTGTGATATTTGTACTCGTTTTCGGCGTTATTTCTACTCTACGAAGTGCGGTTGGATAATAACTTGCGTATCCGTGTACTTGAAAGGACGCAATTAGACATTCAACCGAATTCAGAACGCAACTCTACTTTTAGAGATGAACAGGCTACTCAATGTTTCAAGCCCGCGAAACAGCGTCCAAGGCCACAGTTTGCCCGACAACTGAAGGACACATGCGCGCAAATCGGCGAACCAAAATGATTAGAGTGTTTGAAAAAAACAGACAATTTAGACCGCTAGAGACATTGTACAGTTATCAGCGTGCAACGCCAGTCAAAGCAGGCTTGCCTCTGCACTCACCACTGAATCAAGGTGACTTTCAGCGTAGCAGCTGTCTGTAAGATGGGCCCCAGTTTTACAGCCCCTGCACGCAGGCCCCTCTCCCCGACCTGAAAATCAACTGAAAGGACGCAATTAGACATTCAACCGAATTCAATGATTAGAGTGTTTGAAAAAAACAGACAATTTAGACCGCTAGAGACATTGTACAGTTATCTTAACCCTACTGAATGTTTCAAGCACGCAAAATTTTCGTAACTTAAATCCAATTCGTTTCTCAGGCGGTCCTCTGGAGTACAAATACTGTGTGGAGTACAAATACACTGTGATATTTGTACTCGTTTTCGGCGTTATTTCTACTCTAAGAAGTGCGGTTGGATAATAACTTGCGTATCCGTGTACTTGAAAGGACGCAATTAGACATTCAACCGAATTCAGAACGCAACTCTACTTTTAGAGATGAACAGGCTACTCAATGTTTCAAGCCCGCGAAACAGCGTCCAAGGCCACAGTTTGCCCGACAACTGAAGGACACATGCGCGCAAATCGGCGAACCAAAATGATTAGAGTGTTTGAAAAAAACAGACAATTTAGACCGCTAGAGACATTGTACAGTTATCAGCGTGCAACGCCAGTCAAAGCAGGCTTGCCTCTGCACTCACCACTGAATCAAGGTGACTTTCAGCGTAGCAGCTGTCTGTAAGATGGGCCCCAGTTTTACAGCCCCTGCACGCAGGCCCCTCTCCCCGACCTGAAAATCAACTGAAAGGACGCAATTAGACATTCAACCGAATTCAATGATTAGAGTGTTTGAAAAAAACAGACAATTTAGACCGCTAGAGACATTGTACAGTTATCTTAACCCTACTGAATGTTTCAAGCACGCAAAATTTTCGTAACTTAAATCCAATTCGTTTCTCAGGCGGTCCTCTGGAGTACAAATACTGTGTGGAGTACAAATACACTGTGATATTTGTACTCGTTTTCGGCGTTATTTCTACTCTACGAAGTGCGGTTGGATAATAACTTGCGTATCCGTGTACTTGAAAGGACGCAATTAGACATTCAACCGAATTCAGAACGCAACTCTACTTTTAGAGATGAACAGGCTACTCAATGTTTCAAGCCCGCGAAACAGCGTCCAAGGCCACAGTTTGCCCGACAACTGAAGGACACATGCGCGCAAATCGGCGAACCAAAATGATTAGAGTGTTTGAAAAAAACAGACAATTTAGACCGCTAGAGACATTGTACAGTTATCAGCGTGCAACGCCAGTCAAAGCAGGCTTGCCTCTGCACTCACCACTGAATCAAGGTGACTTTCAGCGTAGCAGCTGTCTGTAAGATGGGCCCCAGTTTTACAGCCCCTGCACGCAGGCCCCTCTCCCCGACCTGAAAATCAACTGAAAGGACGCAATTAGACATTCAACCGAATTCAATGATTAGAGTGTTTGAAAAAAACAGACAATTTAGACCGCTAGAGACATTGTACAGTTATCTTAACCCTACTGAATGTTTCAAGCACGCAAAATTTTCGTAACTTAAATCCAATTCGTTTCTCAGGCGGTCCTCTGGAGTACAAATACTGTGTGGAGTACAAATACACTGTGATATTTGTACTCGTTTTCGGCGTTATTTCTACTCTACGAAGTGCGGTTGGATAATAACTTGCGTATCCGTGTACTTGAAAGGACGCAATTAGACATTCAACCGAATTCAGAACGCAACTCTACTTTTAGAGATGAACAGGCTACTCAATGTTTCAAGCCCGCGAAACAGCGTCCAAGGCCACAGTTTGCCCGACAACTGAAGGACACATGCGCGCAAATCGGCGAACCAAAATGATTAGAGTGTTTGAAAAAAACAGACAATTTAGACCGCTAGAGACATTGTACAGTTATCAGCGTGCAACGCCAGTCAAAGCAGGCTTGCCTCTGCACTCACCACTGAATCAAGGTGACTTTCAGCGTAGCAGCTCTCTGTAAGATGGGCCCCAGTTTTACAGCCCCTGCACGCAGGCCCCTCTCCCCGACCTGAAAATCAACTGAAAGGACGCAATTAGACATTCAACCGAATTCAATGATTAGAGTGTTTGAAAAAAACAGACAATTTAGACCGCTAGAGACATTGTACAGTTATCTTAACCCTACTGAATGTTTCAAGCACGCAAAATTTTCGTAACTTAAATCCAATTCGTTTCTCAGGCGGTCCTCTGGAGTACAAATACTGTGTGGAGTACAAATACACTGTGATATTTGTACTCGTTTTCGGCGTTATTTCTACTCTACGAAGTGCGGTTGGATAATAACTTGCGTATCCGTGTACTTGAAAGGACGCAATTAGACATTCAACCGAATTCAGAACGCAACTCTACTTTTAGAGATGAACAGGCTACTCAATGTTTCAAGCCCGCGAAACAGCGTCCAAGGCCACAGTTTGCCCGACAACTGAAGGACACATGCGCGCAAATCGGCGAACCAAAATGATTAGAGTGTTTGAAAAAAACAGACAATTTAGACCGCTAGAGACATTGTACAGTTATCAGCGTGCAACGCCAGTCAAAGCAGGCTTGCCTCTGCACTCACCACTGAATCAAGGTGACTTTCAGCGTAGCAGCTCTCTGTAAAATGGGCCCCAGTTTTACAGCCCCTGCACGCAGGCCCCTCTCCCCGACCTGAAAATCAACTGAAAGGACGCAATTAGACATTCAACCGAATTCAATGATTAGAGTGTTTGAAAAAAACAGACAATTTAGACCGCTAGAGACATTGTACAGTTATCTTAACCCTACTGAATGTTTCAAGCACGCAAAATTTTCGTAACTTAAATCCAATTCGTTTCTCAGGCGGTCCTCTGGAGTACAAATACTGTGTGGAGTACAAATACACTGTGATATTTGTACTCGTTTTCGGCGTTATTTCTACTCTACGAAGTGCGGTTGGATAATAACTTGCGTATCCGTGTACTTGAAAGGACGCAATTAGACATTCAACCGAATTCAGAACGCAACTCTACTTTTAGAGATGAACAGGCTACTCAATGTTTCAAGCCCGCGAAACAGCGTCCAAGGCCACAGTTTGCCCGACAACTGAAGGACACATGCGCGCAAATCGGCGAACCAAAATGATTAGAGTGTTTGAAAAAAACAGACAATTTAGACCGCTAGAGACATTGTACAGTTATCAGCGTGCAACGCCAGTCAAAGCAGGCTTGCCTCTGCACTCACCACTGAATCAAGGTGACTTTCAGCGTAGCAGCTCTCTGTAAAATGGGCCCCAGTTTTACAGCCCCTGCACGCAGGCCCCTCTCCCCGACCTGAAAATCAACTGAAAGGACGCAATTAGACATTCAACCGAATTCAATGATTAGAGTGTTTGAAAAAAACAGACAATTTAGACCGCTAGAGACATTGTACAGTTATCTTAACCCTACTGAATGTTTCAAGCACGCAAAATTTTCGTAACTTAAATCCAATTCGTTTCTCAGGCGGTCCTCTGGAGTACAAATACTGTGTGGAGTACAAATACACTGTGATATTTGTACTCGTTTTCGGCGTTATTTCTACTCTACGAAGTGCGGTTGGATAATAACTTGCGTATCCGTGTACTTGAAAGGACGCAATTAGACATTCAACCGAATTCAGAACGCAACTCTACTTTTAGAGATGAACAGGCTACTCAATGTTTCAAGCCCGCGAAACAGCGTCCAAGGCCACAGTTTGCCCGACAACTGAAGGACACATGCGCGCAAATCGGCGAACCAAAATGATTAGAGTGTTTGAAAAAAACAGACAATTTAGACCGCTAGAGACATTGTACAGTTATCAGCGTGCAACGCCAGTCAAAGCAGGCTTGCCTCTGCACTCACCACTGAATCAAGGTGACTTTCAGCGTAGCAGCTGTCTGTAAGATGGGCCCCAGTTTTACAGCCCCTGCACGCAGGCCCCTCTCCCCGACCTGAAAATCAACTGAAAGGACGCAATTAGACATTCAACCGAATTCAATGATTAGAGTGTTTGAAAAAAACAGACAATTTAGACCGCTAGAGACATTGTACAGTTATCTTAACCCTACTGAATGTTTCAAGCACGCAAAATTTTCGTAACTTAAATCCAATTCGTTTCTCAGGCGGTCCTCTGGAGTACAAATACTGTGTGGAGTACAAATACACTGTGATATTTGTACTCGTTTTCGGCGTTATTTCTACTCTACGAAGTGCGGTTGGATAATAACTTGCGTATCCGTGTACTTGAAAGGACGCAATTAGACATTCAACCGAATTCAGAACGCAACTCTACTTTTAGAGATGAACAGGCTACTCAATGTTTCAAGCCCGCGAAACAGCGTCCAAGGCCACAGTTTGCCCGACAACTGAAGGACACATGCGCGCAAATCGGCGAACCAAAATGATTAGAGTGTTTGAAAAAAACAGACAATTTAGACCGCTAGAGACATTGTACAGTTATCAGCGTGCAACGCCAGTCAAAGCAGGCTTGCCTCTGCACTCACCACTGAATCAAGGTGACTTTCAGCGTAGCAGCTGTCTGTAAGATGGGCCCCAGTTTTACAGCCCCTGCACGCAGGCCCCTCTCCCCGACCTGAAAATCAACTGAAAGGACGCAATTAGACATTCAACCGAATTCAATGATTAGAGTGTTTGAAAAAAACAGACAATTTAGACCGCTAGAGACATTGTACAGTTATCTTAACCCTACTGAATGTTTCAAGCACGCAAAATTTTCGTAACTTAAATCCAATTCGTTTCTCAGGCGGTCCTCTGGAGTACAAATACTGTGTGGAGTACAAATACACTGTGATATTTGTACTCGTTTTCGGCGTTATTTCTACTCTACGAAGTGCGGTTGGATAATAACTTGCGTATCCGTGTACTTGAAAGGACGCAATTAGACATTCAACCGAATTCAGAACGCAACTCTACTTTTAGAGATGAACAGGCTACTCAATGTTTCAAGCCCGCGAAACAGCGTCCAAGGCCACAGTTTGCCCGACAACTGAAGGACACATGCGCGCAAATCGGCGAACCAAAATGATTAGAGTGTTTGAAAAAAACAGACAATTTAGACCGCTAGAGACATTGTACAGTTATCAGCGTGCAACGCCAGTCAAAGCAGGCTTGCCTCTGCACTCACCACTGAATCAAGGTGACTTTCAGCGTAGCAGCTCTCTGTAAAATGGGCCCCAGTTTTACAGCCCCTGCACGCAGGCCCCTCTCCCCGACCTGAAAATCAACTGAAAGGACGCAATTAGACATTCAACCGAATTCAATGATTAGAGTGTTTGAAAAAAACAGACAATTTAGACCGCTAGAGACATTGTACAGTTATCTTAACCCTACTGAATGTTTCAAGCACGCAAAATTTTCGTAACTTAAATCCAATTCGTTTCTCAGGCGGTCCTCTGGAGTACAAATACTGTGTGGAGTACAAATACACTGTGATATTTGTACTCGTTTTCGGCGTTATTTCTACTCTACGAAGTGCGGTTGGATAATAACTTGCGTATCCGTGTACTTGAAAGGACGCAATTAGACATTCAACCGAATTCAGAACGCAACTCTACTTTTAGAGATGAACAGGCTACTCAATGTTTCAAGCCCGCGAAACAGCGTCCAAGGCCACAGTTTGCCCGACAACTGAAGGACACATGCGCGCAAATCGGCGAACCAAAATGATTAGAGTGTTTGAAAAAAACAGACAATTTAGACCGCTAGAGACATTGTACAGTTATCAGCGTGCAACGCCAGTCAAAGCAGGCTTGCCTCTGCACTCACCACTGAATCAAGGTGACTTTCAGCGTAGCAGCTGTCTGTAAGATGGGCCCCAGTTTTACAGCCCCTGCACGCAGGCCCCTCTCCCCGACCTGAAAATCAACTGAAAGGACGCAATTAGACATTCAACCGAATTCAATGATTAGAGTGTTTGAAAAAAACAGACAATTTAGACCGCTAGAGACATTGTACAGTTATCTTAACCCTACTGAATGTTTCAAGCACGCAAAATTTTCGTAACTTAAATCCAATTCGTTTCTCAGGCGGTCCTCTGGAGTACAAATACTGTGTGGAGTACAAATACACTGTGATATTTGTACTCGTTTTCGGCGTTATTTCTACTCTACGAAGTGCGGTTGGATAATAACTTGCGTATCCGTGTACTTGAAAGGACGCAATTAGACATTCAACCGAATTCAGAACGCAACTCTACTTTTAGAGATGAACAGGCTACTCAATGTTTCAAGCCCGCGAAACAGCGTCCAAGGCCACAGTTTGCCCGACAACTGAAGGACACATGCGCGCAAATCGGCGAACCAAAATGATTAGAGTGTTTGAAAAAAACAGACAATTTAGACCGCTAGAGACATTGTACAGTTATCAGCGTGCAACGCCAGTCAAAGCAGGCTTGCCTCTGCACTCACCACTGAATCAAGGTGACTTTCAGCGTAGCAGCTCTCTGTAAAATGGGCCCCAGTTTTACAGCCCCTGCACGCAGGCCCCTCTCCCCGACCTGAAAATCAACTGAAAGGACGCAATTAGACATTCAACCGAATTCAATGATTAGAGTGTTTGAAAAAAACAGACAATTTAGACCGCTAGAGACATTGTACAGTTATCTTAACCCTACTGAATGTTTCAAGCACGCAAAATTTTCGTAACTTAAATCCAATTCGTTTCTCAGGCGGTCCTCTGGAGTACAAATACTGTGTGGAGTACAAATACACTGTGATATTTGTACTCGTTTTCGGCGTTATTTCTACTCTACGAAGTGCGGTTGGATAATAACTTGCGTATCCGTGTACTTGAAAGGACGCAATTAGACATTCAACCGAATTCAGAACGCAACTCTACTTTTAGAGATAAACCGCTCAATGGGGGCCGATTTTACCTGCAGAAATTCCAAATACATATCTCTATAACATACATATACATATCTCTATAACATAGTTATATTTTTATTGGAACTGGCTTTTTACCCTTAAGGAAATTAAGGAAAAAGGAAAGAATGTATAAAACACGTAAGTAAGAGCAAATAGTGCAACTTTTGTAATGTTTTAGTGTAGTGTACTGTATATTTTTGTAAGTAGTGTAAGTAGGGCAGTGTACTGTATATATATTTTTTCTTTTTGTAAGTAGAGTTGTTGTAAAATAAAAATTAAAAAAAAAATCTTGACAGGACGTTTGTTTCGATATCAGCAGATTGATCTTACAGAAAATGTTCTGGTTTTTGTTTTCTTTTCTTTTTTATATAGATATATTTTACTGTTAAGTTTTTTGCTTAATCTAGGTTCCAGTCCCCTCACCTTTATTATATATAAATAGCTGTTTTAAATTTCAACGGTTACTTTTACATACATACATACATACATACCTAGTTTATTTGTTAACGCAGGTTACAAAAATACGCAAGACCGAAGTCCTGATGTGGACCTGCCTATCTACTAATTAAAAGCTAGAATATATACAAATTGATAACCAGAAAATCAACAGAAATTAATAATAAATAATAATAATAATACAGATATAAATATATAAGACTATAAACTACAATTTAAGAATATGATTAAGAACTAGGAAAAATAATTGTTAAATATAGATAATTTTAATTTGTTAGATACAATCAAATTAAAATAATATTAATAAAAATATTCCTCACTCCTATTTCTTATCATTGAAGATTCCTTTTTATAGCTTATGGAATTGATCAAGCCCTTGCTAGATCTAAGACTTTTTTAAAACATTCTAAGCTAGAAGACTTTTTGATCGAATCAGGAAGTGAATTCCAGGCAATGGCAGCTCTATGTCTAAAAGTCAGCCTGCCAATTTCTGATTTAGGACTTGGAAGTTCAATATTCATGGATTTCCTCAGGCAGTAAGATGATTGTTTTAACATTACTAGATCATTTAAAACATTGGTATTGCATCTATTGTAGGATTTATAAGCTTCGACTAACAGTCTCTTAGTGTAGTAAAATGATAAATTGTTCCAGCCTTTCAATTTAATTAATTGATCAGCATTCGAATTCCTTGCAAGTTTAAAGATAAGTTTAGAAGCTCGTATATGAGCACGCTCAAGATCATCCATTAGTGCAGGTGAGCAGGAACCCCATACTAGTATTCCGTATAAGACACTTGGAAGTACAGTCCTAAAATAAATGGTCTGTAGGATGGATGATGGCAAGAATTTAATTGTTCTGAGGACTGCTATTTTCTTATTAAAAGATTTCAACAGACTTTTAGTGTGTTCTTGCCAAGAAAGATTATTGTCTATAGTTACTCCTAGACATTTACATGATGATTTAAATTCAATAAATTTCTCACCATACTTCAAAGGCGACAATGGACCAATGAATCTTTGTTTAGATAATAATAAGGCTTCTGACTTAGTTTCATGAGCAATCAATCTGTTAGCTCCACACCAACTAAGAACTTGATCTAATATAACTTGCATGGCCTTAATTATAATGTCAATGTTATCACCTACTGTAAAAATGGTAGTATCATCAGCGAACATATAAAGTTCTCCTGAGGTTATAAATTCAGGAAAGTCATTTTCACTTTTGAAAATGTATGTAGAGTACATACGAAACGTCAAGTCATCATGAAAATGAACAAGTTCAATATGTTTATCACTGCTGTTTGTGTGTTATTTTTAATGTGTGTTAAATACTGCATTTTGTACCTGTCAAAAGAAACAGACTTATTATATTGACACCTAGTAAATCATGTACCAAGTGAGCTTTCGCGCGAAAACTTGATATTTTCACACATGACAATAACATGTTATTTTCACAAACATGTTATGATCATACTACCATGTTTAATATTTTCGACAACTGAACATGATCATTTCGCGAATCTTTACGTTACAGAGATCACGTTGCTACGGTAACATAATAAATCGCACGTTTTCGCGCGAAAAGTTAAATGGCACGTTTTTCATTTGTAATAGACAGAACATTACATGGCTGCTTGAAGATACGAAGTTTCGCTTCTCGTGTTGACAAATATCTCTCGTTCGCTACGCTTACTCCCATAATATCATGGGTGACAAATTACTCCTTAATTTTGGCGCGAAATTTCAGCATTAATTTATAATTTCACATGTGAAATTATAAAAATTCCAATGCCAACCTCTGTCGCTCGATCAGTGCCAAGATGGCGTCGAGATTCAAGAAAGTTACAAACGATGAAGTTAAAAGAAGCCGCAGAAAACTTAAATACGCGAAAGAGCACAACTAACTGGGTGAGGGTTTTTGACAACTGGTGTGACGAAAATAGCCTTGAGAAAAACCTGGAGATGATTCCACCTGAGCAGTTGGATAAAGTGCTCGAGCGATGTTACGCCTCCGTGTGTAAACAAGCGTAATTTGTCACCCACGATATTAAAAGGTAATCAAATGGTTTTCTCGTGAAATTAAGAAATAATTTCACTTGCGTTTTGTCAAAATTCTGATAATTTCCCTCGCCTAAAGGCTCGGGAAATTATCAGAATTTTGACAAAACGCGCGTGAAATTATTCCCTAATTTCACTCGTCATCATTTGATTACACATACGAATACTTTTTAACACTCGAAGAGAAATTTTGTATCCACGCGCGATCGTGTTACTTCCTCTATGTCACATACCTTTGGATCATTGAGGAATCAGCTCGAGGCGAAACACTTGTTTCCTTTGCGTATAACACTGAAATTCAAATCAACGATTGCATCAAAAGAAACTCTCAAAAACGGAAGTCAAAGAAATCTCGAAAACAATTTTAGCTACTAGTCTTCTTATATAGACAGATTACTGCGACAGAGAAAGAGCGCTGACCTATTTACTCGCATACTCTTGGTGCTCTGCCCCGGAATTACCGGTTTTTGGCCAGAAACGTATCCTATAATTATCTAATATCGGAATGACGAAAATAGGTCGAATCGCGAAGGGCACACCGAAGAAATCCGATCTGATTGAAGTCACTAAGTTTCCACGCATCACTCGAAATGTCCTCATGGATAAAGAAGTTTGAACGCTTTTGTGGTTTGAAAATTCTCTGACTGGAACTGGAATTTATACAGGTTACGTGACAGAGAAGGTGTGACGTTCCGAGCTCGTAGAATCTCAAAAGAGGGAAAGGAGAATTCATTGAGCCAAACACGTCTAAACAGGTCAGTTAATAGAAGGTTTCACGGTCGGCGACGCCATCTTGTTGTGTTGTATGAATTCAATAATGCAAGCTTGACGATCACACAATGCGAACACTGCATACTTTGCTGCTACCAGAAAAGCTTAAATTCAGGAGAAAATACTACGCTTGCATTATTGAATCCATACAATTTCGATTTTATGAACTGTGATATCCCTTCATAGTTAGTAGAGTATTATGCACCTGTCAATGTCAAGCCTTAGGACAAGGCTTAGGACAAGGATTTGATATTTTCCAAAAAAATGTTGTAAAATTCCCTACCCCCTGGCAAAAATGTGAGGTCAAATACAACTGAAATTCCCCACCCCAGGAAATGATTTGTGGTCACGGGCACAAAAACAAATTCAAATATTCCTACCCCTGGGACAGCAAGATAATTCAAATGCCCTACCCCCAAGCCAAAGTGATCGATCAAATCCCTGCCCTATGCCCTGCTTCCCCCCCCGGCCGGCTTGACATTGATAGGTGCATTAACTATTTAACAAACTGACGTCAGTTTTTCATGCATCTCTCCTGTTATTGATCATGAATTTCATCATAACATTGTCAAAGTAGCTGTGATTCCCCAAGGCGATAGCCAAGTGGATCTGCATACTACTTTGACAATGTTATGATGAAATTTATTGTCTATAACAGGACAGATGCATGAAAAGCAGACTTTATGATAACAAAATGTCAAATTGTTCACTCTCGCTTGTTGATGTACCGATTATTGCCAATAATAAATAGTCAATGAGCACTCAAGAATTTGCGCTGTTATCATAAAAAAATCCCATTGAAAAAACACTGTACAATTTTTTTCCTCACAGGAGTGTTTGATGTTGAAACAGTTGCTGCTTTTATCTGTGACCTTATTAAGCTCTCAGGATTTGGGGGAGCTATGAGCATTGTTTTTGTAATAATCTTGTAAGAATCTGCCTGTAGGAACTTTGTGACTGTTAGGAATTTCTTACTTTTTTGAATTTTAGATTTGCAAAAAATCTTGGTATTATTTATGTAATGTACAACAGCTTTCGACAAGAAGGCATACTACATAATATTTGTTTCGCTTACCTTTACATGGTTAAGCCAGAAAATGCATCCTCTGCATCTCTTTGAGTTGGTCCACACCTTAAAAGAACTTCTCTAATTTGTTGTAGCTGACTCTGTGTAAATATGGATTTCCAGTAAGACCCATCCGGTGAATAGCAGACAAGGAGCTCTTCATTTGGCCGTATGTCTCTCTTTGACTTAATCCACACCTCATTTTCTCGCTTTGAAAATTCACAGTTTACTCTCATAGCAACAAGACGAGAGAATTTTTCAGGTGCAAGATTAAAGGGGAAACTTCCATCATTCGCATAAATTCCTAAGCCAATTTCGTAGACATTTTCTTTTCCATTGACTGAAATGCGTTCACCAGCAATACTTAAATCCATTGCATAGTCACCATTTTGAGGAGTGCATTTAAGATTTGCAGTTGGTGCATAACAACATATGTATGTATTCCTGGGTATATATTTATAAGTGTACAAGCCAAAACCTGTATCCGCATTTCCAACACCAATGACACTACTTTTCGATACATATAAATGTGTTTCCCCACTTGTTGCTGTCTGGTAATGACCGATTCCCTCGTTGGATGACCTGTAATGTGTTAATTAAGGTACATAATTAGTATAGGTAATCATACGGTTTAGACATCAATTTCGAATTAGTTTGCACGAGTGAATTTTTCAAAAAGCTAAAATAGCATAAGCCACTACAGCAAGTGCAATTTCACCTTTTTGAAAAACTCACATGTGAGAATAAATTTCAAATTGAATGAGGAAAAAAAAAACATATAATTACTTATTAATAATATAAACATGAAAAAATTTGCATGGAGGAAGTGCCGGAAGATCTTTCTTGAAGCCATTTTTCCACATTTGAGAAAACTTTTTTCAAAGTTTCCATACAAAATTTTTGTCATTGTTTTACTTGATATCATTAGCTTAGAAAATTTCCCAATGTCTTTCAGCAATTCACAATCCAGAATTATGATGTGTAATTTGCACTGGTGTTACACCTTTTGCACCGGTGTTACACTTTTTGCGCTGGTGTTACACTTGAACTGCACTGATCTCAGCCAATCAGAATCAAGAAATATTTTCATGTACATTTACTTCATTATATCAGTAAGAAGCATTTTTGCATTCACAGTGGGAAACTTAAAACCTAAGAAGCTTTGAGTTACATATCTGTTCCAGAATTTTTTTGGTTACAAATTGAACTATAAGCATTTGATGAGATCGTCATTTTCTGGCTTGCTATTTGATTGGAGACAAACTTTTTATTACTTGTTGCAGCAGAACACCCAATGGTTAAGAAGATCATCCTCTTAGCCCAGTTACATACAGTTCATTTTGGCCATTCAGAATTTTGACAGCTAAAAGAAACTTTTACAGTATCTTCATGTTCTTCAAGTTTTGTTTGCTACTGAGTTTGCAAAAATTAAAATGAGATATCACAAGCCTTTTTCACATTTAAATACTTGTTGGTGTTGTTGAAATGGTAGTATTTTGATTTTGTGTAGTGTTCAAATTTTTGATAGTCTGATTTGACCTTGAAGTATGTTGAAATGAATGTGACAGACAACATTGGGCTGGAGTGATCATGAAGGTACATTGTATCAAGTTGTGAAGCAACATGAAACTTACACTTTCTCTGAAAATACAATAACAGTAACAAATTTAATCAAAATTTAATCTTTCTTGAAAGCAAGCATGGCAATAATATGAAAAATAATGTCCATCATGTTTTTTTTAAACATTTTCACACAACACTAAATTGAGAGGATGCCTATTTTGTTACTTTTAAACTGGGTTGAGTCTCTCCCAGAAGGTTATACATCTCTTCATGAATTTTGATTTCTCCTGCAAAATGTTGTCTGATATTTCTTAAAACCTTAGTGTTAAATACCAACTGATCACCCAAGTTTATCACAAAATGAGAACATTTTGGTTCATAGCATATTCATAATTTGATGTTCTGGAAGGTACATGTATGACCCAAAGCTACATAGGTTCACTTATTGTACATGTACTTGCCTTGATATGTCTATCAACATTCCACTGTATGGTTCTTTTCCTGGCAAAGCTTTGGTCAGGTTTTCATTGGCTTCAGATCTGGTCGTTTTGGTAGAGCACAATTTCTTGATTGCTTGTCTCTCATGCCAAGGAAGAAGTTTCTCTCTGTAGTAACTCTGAGTTGCATTCACAGTTGCTTCAGGAGTGAAGTGTTTCAGGATAACATCATCAGCGGGGTTGTTTTGGGCACCATAAATGAAACTTCGTGTTGACCCACACCAAAGAGGACCTACTTTTTTGGCCTTTGCAATTTGTTGTAGAGCTAGCAAGTTGTTGTCTTGGGAAAATTTTGTAAAAACATGACAAAATCCAGTAAGTACAAGAAGTGCATTTAGGGAGATTAAGAAGTGGTTTGACATACTCGCTTCTGTGATTGAAAATGAGGACATGAGTCTCTTGCGTACTTCAGGTTGTCCACTGAGAAGCAGTTCTAAATAGTTAATATAATTTTCCTCTTGTTCTGTGATTTGTGGTGATGAAAACCTGAACCAATATTCTTTTAGTGGGCGATTATAAGTATCAACTGGTACATCAAAATCCTCCTTTGGTAACTGTTCACAGAACTCAGCATTCCCTTCGAGTAAGAAAAGCCGCAGGAAAAAATGGAAACCACATAGGCTTAAATGGCCCATCCGCTTGATAAAAACATGACTAAGGTTGTTTGTCTTAAAAAAATGCACAGCTGATATTTCTGGTGCATCAATTCCATTTAAGCGTACATACACAGCATCTTGAAGAGGATTGTCTTTACTTCGGTCAATGTTAGTTATAAGGCCATCTCCATCATTGGGGGTCACTGTACTATAACTGATCGGATCGGACAATGGGGGGTTTTCACTAGTGGTAACTGTAGAATCATAAGAACATGCCATCAAGTAAGACTTGTGTATATTATTGGGTACCCTGCATTCATAGTGGATCCTGTCAGCTAGACGTGAAACTGCCGACCTGACTTCCCCGTTAACGAAATGCGACATTGGTTCATTTACAAACTGCAGCAATGGAAAATGGCACACAGTCTGGAACAATAATATTTGATCTTGAAGACTTGAAGATGACGTGCTAAGCTCTTCGACCCCATCGAGTACATCAAGGAAACTGGCAACTTTCGGCCTGCCATGCTGACGTTCTCTGTCTTCATCCTCTGTTGCATGCCTGTGTTGACTAATGCAGTGTGACAGAAAGCTGCCAATGGAAAATGACTGTTGGATGGCCAGTTGAAGTCTTTGATGAAGTGCATGATACAATTTTAGCAAAACCTGTTCAATAACAAGAATTTTAATGGAACAGTTACACTATCAACAAGCCTTTGAATGGCCCTATTGTGACCTATTGATTGCCTATAATAAACCTGGTCAAAGTAAGAGTTGAATGTCAATCTGCAAATGTACCACTTCAAAGTACTCTTAGTTACATGGGTAGTGAAAAAAGATAAAACAGGAGCAGTGCATCAACCAGGTTTGAACTGCAATCTCACATATATTGGGACTCTTATTATGCTGACAGGTTTATAATTATTATAGTTATTATTATTATTATTATTATTATTATTATTATTATTATTATTATTAATGAATTTTTTGAAATAAAAGTATTATTGAGTTTTTTATCATCATTATCATTGTTATAATTATCATCATCAGCATTATTATTATTATTATTATTATTATTGTTAGTTGTTGCAGTAGTAGCATTAGTAGAAGTACTTTGAAATTTGAGTACAATGACCTCTGAACCAGAAGTCCTATTACCAAATAATTGTGTCAGAAACAAAATACATGAAACTCTGGTAAGAACAACTTTTTATCACCTCAACTCACAATTCCGCTTTATAAAGCTAAAACATATCAACCTTTCATTAAAAATCTTATCCAGTGACCTGTAACCCGAAATTGTACTAGCTTTCATTGGTTTATATCTGGTGCTTAAATGTTATTGGCTGTAGATTCCTGTGCTATTTGACCTGTCCTATTACAGGCTGCTAATAATCAGACAAGTAAAATCGGAATAAGGGCTTTTAAGAAACAATCAGATTCAAGCATTTTGTTATTGACACAATAATGGTACCACAATAGGACTGAGTGGAGTCCTATTCGGTCTGTAATCATACAGATGAAACTTTGTAACATTCTCAAAAAAGTGTTGTCTATTTCCTCAGTATCTGACATTTGAAGGGCTTTAAAAGGTGACTGAAGTTTAATATATTTTGTGACATGACTGGGTGGGTGAGGGACCTTGCTCTCTTCTTGGGATGATGTCACAGACATTTTTTACATCGCATATTTTTATTTTACATACATGCAAAACAGTCTGTGACATGAACCCAGAAAAAGAGCAAGGCCCCTTCCCCAGCTTGGTCATGACACAAAAGATATCTAATTTTAGCTACTTTCTATTAATTTTTAAAGCCCTTAAAAGTATCTGATACTGAGAAAATTGCCAAATTCTTTTGTGCATGTTGCTAAGGTTCATCTGAGCAGGAAAAAATGGGTTTAGGTGCATTTCACTTTATTAGCCACTGAACTGTCTGATTTGATCTGTCCCATTACAGGCTGCTGATAGTCAGATAGGTCAATTAGGACAGTTTAAATATTTCAAGAGCCAAATTAAGCCATAAATAAGGGCTTTTAAGAACCAGTCAAATTGTTGTTGACAATAATGACAATAGGACTGAATGGAATTCAATTCAGTCTGTAATCATACGAGTGATTAACAAAATCAGATGACCGCAAAGCGGGAGTCTGATTTGTTAATCACTGGTATAATTACAAACTGCATTGGAAAACACAACGTCCTGTCTCATTTATATTTGGGGGTGTATATAACTATACACAATATATGTATGTGTTTCGGTTATGCCGAAACCAGCAGAACCCAGACTTGGTAAAAGTTCTGTAAATGTTTGGTCAGAATTGTGTCTTATAATATATTTTTTTATTACCTGCTCTGCTCTTTCAGGATCTTCTTCAATGGCTGCTAGATTTGCGACGTCTCCCTCTGTGAACTCTATTATGGTATCCGGGTTGTGATGTGTGTTAAAGCTACAGTTGCCCAAATATTTTAAGTAGACACCTGCTTTTACTGAGTGAGACTGCACTTGGGATAAGATCTCTTTCAGGTACCTGGGATTTCTTATTCTTGACATGTCGACCTCTGGCACTTGTTCACGATCGTCTGACAATCTTGGACTCTATTTCATGATGCACAAATAAACAGAGGTGTTTTAAAATATGGAAAGGCAGTAATAATGCTTAACATTGTGACTCAGTTTCTGGAAAGAATGACTATACTAATTAACAATATGCAATATGGAAATGCTTGAGAAATATTGATTTTGCAATGCCTTGAAGTTGTCTATCCATGAGTAGTGGAAACTCGTTTGTGCTCTATTGGATGAGGTTCAGTTCATAGCATTGTAGGTTTTGGACTCTACTTAATTTAGAGTTTCACATTTGTTGCTTGTGAGTGATAGTCAACTCAAGTATGAACTCATAGCCGAGACATTTCTAAGGAGCTGGTGACTGCCATGTGAAAGGGGCATTGAAGTTTACAGGAAAATAGAATCAATAAGGGCAGTCAATCGGGGTGTTGTCCAAAATTGAAAATTGTGAAAAATTGCTAACATATTAGCCTTAAACAGTGCAGGGATGTGTAGTTTGGCAGAACGTGCAACAGGTTTTACTTTCAAGAATTCACGTGGGTCAAGGCGTGGTGTTAAATATAGCCACGCCCAGTTTCTGGAAAGAATGACTCAGTTTCTGGAAAGAATGACTATACTAATTAACAATATGCAATATGGAAATGCTTGAGAAATATTGATTTTGCAATGCCTTGAAGTTGTCTATCCATGAGTAGTGGAAACTCGTTTGTGCTCTATTGGATGAGGTTCAGTTCATAGCATTGTAGGTTTTGGACTCTACTTAATTTAGAGTTTCACATTTGTTGCTTGTGAGTGATAGTCAACTCAAGTATGAACTCATAGCCGAGACATTTCTAAGGAGCTGGTGACTGCCATGTGAAAGGGGCATTGAAGTTTACAGGAAAATAGAATCAATAAGGGCAGTCAATCGGGGTGTTGTCCAAAATTGAAAATTGTGAAAAATTGCTAACATATTAGCCTTAAACAGTGCAGGGATGTGTAGTTTGGCAGAACGTGCAACAGGTTTTACTTTCAAGAATTCACGTGGGTCAAGGCGTGGTGTTAAATATAGCCACGCCCATATTGGTAACCGTCGGGGGTTTAATTCAAGACTTCAGACAAGGAAACTTCAAATTTAAATTCCATACCTTTATGTTCTCTGTTTTCCTGGAAACTCGTCTCTTTCGTCTTTGCACAACTTTTATGTTATGGCTACTGCCTCCTATGAAAAAGAATACTTGTAAGATTAAAATTTAATCATCTTTCCTTGACAATAGGCTTTAATGTATTTCCACCGTGGATGCCACAAGTACAAAACTGGCAAGCCAAAATAAGTTAAAACAACTTCTATGACCTTTTTTAGACCTTGGCCTAGTATAGAGGCCTACTGTCAGGGTAATTGTATATTTTTCCTATTCGATTAGTCAAGTGTCTTGTCGTTAGTAACCTTCAATTTCCCGATTACCTGGACAGTCTAACTGTGAACTTTCCACGTCTGCTTGAGTTGAAATTTCCTGATGTTCTGAAGGTTCTGACTGTAAACTTTCCATGTCTGCCTGGGCTGAAATAGTAAAGAAAGCATACCAGATATGCTGGTGATCTGACAATATATGTACCGCAGCTGATGTATGATTTAAAGAACTCAAAAACAATTAATATGTAACAAGTCAAGTCCTTGAGCTCACCTTGTAATTGCTGTTCTTGAATCTGCGGAGAAGGTGTCTGGCTAAATTCCATGCTTCTTTGAGCTGTGTTTAAGTGGAGATCAGATTGTGACTTAGTGAAAAACGCATATGTGACATACATTGTTCCTGATAAGGGAGGGGTCTAAAGTCAACAATCACACAAGGAGAATTTTTCGGCAGTTCAACTTCCCCTACATCCTGATGAAGAGAGTGCTTGTGTGTATTTTTAGAAACTTGAACTAATACTTCATGTCCTAGATTGATACTTTGCTCTTAGTTCCGCATTTAGCTATTTACATGTATATAGTCAATGTTGTGTTATGTTATGTTAATGTGCTGAATACTATCGCCTGAAATGGGCGTGGAAGCGTATCAGAAAACGGACTCTTTTAGCTAGGGGGATCGATCAATCTTGGCTTGGTCCGAAAGTTAGAAATTGTGAAATGTTGCTGAGATATTAGCCTTTAACAGTGTACCAGGCGATTCAAGCAATATGAATTAGCGCTATTATGGCTGTTATTGTAAAGAAGTTCTCACAAGTAACGATGTCGTCGTCTCTTTTTGACTTTTCTTTGAGTTGGCGCAACGTGACCTGCAATTGACCAAACAGCCCTCGTACATTCGCTGGGATTTCTCTCGACATCTCTTGGCAGATTTTTAGAGCTTCTAGTAAAAGTTTCTCTGGAACTTTTATCAAGCGTTCCATTTTGCACAAATGTTCAAATGGAACTGGCTAAGTTTTGTGTTACAGAATGAAATAAAGAGCGTTTGCGTCCTCTACAACCAATAGAATGTATTTGCATCTTTGCCTTTGTTAAACGAGCCAATAAAATCATCGCGTGTTTTCGGTGTTGCTTCGCAAATAAACGCGAGGGGAGGGGGGGGGGGGGAAGTAAGGGGACTATTATCAAATAAAATTATTGAACGTGGAAAGTTACCGCACGTTTACACGATCAACTTATTTCAGCGTAGCAGGCTAAGGGAGTACGTTTCTAAAGAAACTGTGGTGCTGCGTCGGTGGGAGTATTGCAAGATAATTTCGTTTTATCAACTGGGTTGATAATGTGAACTGGCCACCGTAAAGAGATTCGGAAGCTCTTTACAGTGGCCACTTCACAGTATCAACCCAGTTGATAAAACCAAGTTATAAAGGGAAGTTGGTTTTGCAACTTTGGCGAAATGTTTACGAATTTTGACGAAATATTTAAACGCACATGAATGACGATTACAAGTGAATATATGAAAGTTCAAATATTTGAACTGCAGAAATGATGTGAAGAAACGATTGATCATCGCAGCTACACAACTTTTAGCAGTTGTGAAATTTAAGGCTGAAAAAAAAAAACAAAACAAAACAAAACAGGCCTGAACGGGATTCGAACCTATGGCCTCAGCGATACTGGTGCAGTGCTCTGAGCTATGAAGCCTACTGGGGGCTATGTGGAAGCTGGGGCTCCCGGTAATTACCAGGCCCGTTAAGTTGTTTTGTTTTCCATTCCAGATGGGAGTTTCAAAAGCTTTAAATATTATGCAGTAAAGTTATTAGCTAAAGAAACAAAATGGACTTTGTTAGAGTTCACAACACACCCTACTTTTCTTGAGATTTCGATTTCCAAATCTGATTTCGGGCCCGTGAAGTTACCGGATCTTTCGAGAAATGGGCGCCTGGTCACATTTTTGTTTTTGAGAAAGAACCGAATGTTTAAAACACAACTGACTTCAATACGAGAAAACAATAACATAACATCAATTTCACTTACCCTTTGAGAAAACCCCAAATATCAAAATACCCAAAATTCATTAAAAAAAAGGTTAAATACAACTCAAGGCGAAGGTATCTGGGATGAGCAGAGAGACTTTTAAATGCTTGAAACGCGAACGAGATATTTGCGTTAAAACCTTAATACCCAGCCAAAATACGACCTTCATGTTAAATCCCGCCTTAGCAGGGTAACTGTAAATTAAGTCAAATACACAGTACTGTACACATTTTATTGTAGGATAATATCAAATTAAAAGATACGTCTATATCCAAGTTCCGGAAAGAGAAAAGATCAACTTGCAGAAATAATCCAGCTAGAAGCTGGGACAAGCGGGACAACTTTTCTTCATATGAATGCTTTGACTCACCAAACCGGCAAGGAGAGTGTCACGCAATGCCTACAATAGATTTAGGATTTGAAGGGGAACCTCCACTATTACAACAAGTTGGCTTTGAATTGTTTGAAGCAATCACAAGGTGAAAATAACATTCAGGAGTAACAAAAATGGAGTTAAGGTTATCGCCTGTTTTCGCTTTTAAATTTCCCGTGCACCGCCATTTTAGATTTTGTGAAGTCTTCGGTTGCCGATATTGTTAGGAAGCAGAGCATCTTTTGTGTAAATTAATTGGGTAAGCATATGACGTCGCGTAATCCAAGATGGCTGCGCGCGGGAAATTTAAAAGCAAATATAGGTGATAGGCAAACTCTATTTTGCCGACACTGATTCTTCATCGCTGGGTTTTCAACCGAAATTTGAAATAAGACCGTATTTCCTACAATTAAACGTCATTTTGCTTTATTTAAGAGTGGAGGTTTCCATTCATTATCAAAGAAGTGAAATTTAACTCGGCAAAACCCACGGTGATCAAATGACCGGGGAAAACTCAAAGAAAGAGGGCTATCTGTACATCTGGTTATTCAATAAAGGTTTAGAATAATCATGCAGGGTCAACTTCGACGCGGCCTACAGGGTATACGTTTTCACATATAAACGCTTGATAAAGTTGCCTCAGGGGGAAGGTTGTCTCGGGTATCCGAGACCATATAACTGGGGCCTAAGTCGGCTATGGCAAGACAAACGTCATAGAAAGTACCCCAACAAGCCACAAACCAGTTTCCCAAGTGCTGTAAAAATTCTTTTTCTTTGGCCATCGTAGCTTAATAAGAAGTAGCACACAAACTGCAGTGACAAACATGACAATAAAACGCATGTTGAATGTCGAAACATACGAAACGTCAAGTCAAATAATTTTGTGTTCCAACATGCGTTTTATTGTCATGTTTGTCACTGCAGTTTCTGTGCTATTGCCAAGTGCTGTTGCTAGAATGGCGAACGTGACAAAGGGGACAATTTCCGAGTCTGGAACGGATGGCAGGGTTTAGGAAATAGGAAGGGCTTCAGAGATGGCTAATTTATCCGACGATCGGTATAACAAGCGTAATAACCCGGCAAGCAGGCAAAGAAAACAAAGGAGTTCAAAGATGCGTTACCCCATTTCACGTGATTACGTGACTTGCTCAAAAATTCACCACCAAGGCTTCGTTTGCGCGACACGTTCTCAAACCTTCATAGCTGCTTTGGGAAAAAGTTCATGATAAAATTTCAAATTTACATCCTGAAACCGAGGTTGGTCGGGTGATCTAAGCTAGTCTGATGTCATAACACCATTACTCTCCTGAAAAAATCACAAAAATTGTTGATACAAACTGTCTTTTCAACACTATTTAATTCCTAGAACTCAGTAAGCTTTACATTGCAGACCACAAGAAGATAAGATAACAACGCTTAGGCTATTTAATACCGAGTCGTCTCTAAATGGAAAACGTTTTTGTCTCTATCTTAACCCCTATGATCAATACCTAAATTTTTCTCACTGTCTAAAGCCATTTGCTTGAAGGATAAAAGATAACAGATGTCCCTGTTCAGTGCGCCACAATTGAAAAAAACAGATAAGCGTTGAAAATGGCATTAAAAACACCAAAATAGACCCTTTAAAAAGACAAAATCTTCAGCCAACGCAATAAAGTAAGATTAGTCTCAAGACAGTGACGAAAAAACACCATATTGATCATTTTCTGGGTCGAAGGGCAAATTCCTATGATTATGATGATCACAAAAACAATTCGTAGGGCGATTTCTGTATGACCTTGAAAAATACTGTTTTACGTTCTCGGGAAGAACTATATTGGACCAAGCCTTGACTTCACGCCGTTAACTACGTTCGCGAAACGAATCAAATTGTTTCGTCTGTTCATCTACATCGATCACACAGAAATCGTCCCATTATCTCTGTCATCAGCTATTGACACATTTGAAACTCTGAACGCGTTTGATTCTTCTTAGGATAATAGCTATACAATGGTTATATATACCAGAAAACCTATTAATAGCGAAACTACGAAACGTTTAAAAAGACTAAGTTATAAAGTATATAAAATGATATAAAGATGCTAAGTTGTTTTATAATATATTGAAAATATTCTAAAAAATGTAAAAATAGAGTCGACAATTTAAACCTCTTCATAAACTGGCTATCTCCTATGCATTCTTCGATACTCTGACCACCCAGGAGGCGGTATCAGGCTAGGCAAGTAATCCCAAAGCTCATCTGCTATCTCAGCAAGAGACTTAATAGCGCGGAACGTTTCAAATTCTAACCGAAATAAGAAAACTCCCTCCGGAATGCACGAAGGTTCGAGTTCCCCTTTATTAATGGGATAAATTTCCTGTCTACAATGGGGGCACTTTCTTTTACTAGTGCTCGCATGCTCAAAACACTTAAGCAAACAGCTCTCGTGCATAAAAACCTGGCAACATGGAAGCCTCCGAGAAGGCACTGGCCCAGGAGTATAACAAATTAAACACTTAGTCTGCAGAAACGTTTGCAGACGCTGTTTATCCCTCTGGACATTTTTGCGTTTCTTACCCATTATATTATGGGTCTGGACTTTGTGAATTCAGCTAAAACACTCGATATTTCTCTGCTCACTGGCAGTAATGGATTCTCAAAAAACACAGAAAAAAACAAAAAGGGTCAGAATTAATATTCTGACAGGATTCCCTCTATAATTTCCATATGGGAAAGTACGTCCTCGGGACAGTCAGAAATTACCAATCATTAGTTGTCTCTGAATCACAAATAAAACAAGAACGTTCTGGACAGCTTAACTGTATTCTGTATACATTAAGACGAGAATCAACAGAGTTTTCCGATTAAATGCTGGGTGAGTTTAATACCACATTTCCTTAACTAGGCATCCTAATAACAGCTTACTACAAACAGGTAAGAAAATGTTACGTGACGTCCATTGGCCGGACAATGTCAAGATACAGGATGTGAGCTGGCGTAAATTTGTGATTTTTAAAGTCGAAAAAGGCGAGACTTGAAATTGATGTTCAGGACGCTAGTTCAAGGAAATACAGTATTATAACTGAGAAAATCTCTTGTTTTGTCCGAACGAACTCAAGCAACCCTCCATTTGATTTGACACGACATTTCATTTTGTTTTGACTTGGGTTTTCAGTACAGCGAGCAATCCGTATGGCTGATTTGACACGAATGGTCTTCCATTCAGCGTCATATAGGTTTGAGAAAACATCATGTTGAGGCAGATAAATTCGAAAAAAGCATCACAAATATATGGTTTCAAATTCTAACCGAAATAAGAAAACTCCCTCCGGAATACACGAAGGTTCAAGTTCCCCTTTATTAATGGGATAAATTTCCTGTCTACAATGGGGGCACTTTCTTTTACTAGTACTCGCATGCTCAAAACACTTAAGCAAACAGCTCTCGTGCATAAAAACCTTGCAACATGGAAGCCTCCGAGAAGGCACTGGCCCAGGAGTATAACAAATTAAACACTTAGTCTGCAGAAACGTTTGTAGACGCTGTTTATCCCTCTGGACATTTTTGCGTTTCTTACCCATTATATTATGGGTCTGGACTTTGTGAATTCAGCTAAAACACTCGATATTTCTCTGCTCACTGGCAGTAATGGATTCTCAAAAAACACAGAAAGAAACAAAAAGGGTCAGAATTAATATTCTGACAGGATTCCCTCGATAATTTCCATATGGGAAAGTACGTCCTCGGGACAGTCAGAAATTACCAATCATTAGTTGTCTCTGAATCACAAATAAAACAAGAACGTTCTGGACAGCTTAACTGTATTCTGTATACATTAAGACGAGAATCAACAGAGTTTTCCGATTAAATGCTGGGTGAGTTTAATACCACATTTCCTTAACTAGGCATCCTAATAACAGCTTACTACAAACAGGTAAGAAAATGTTACGTGACGTCCATTGGCCGGACAATGTCAAGATACAGGATGTGAGCTGGTGTAAATTTGTGATTTTTAAAGTCGAAAAAGGCGAGACTTGAAATTGATGTTCAGGACGCTAGTTCAAGGAAATACAGTATTATAACTGAGAAAATCTCTTGTTTTGTCCGAACGAACTCAAGCAACCCTCCATTTGATTTGACACGACATTTCATTTTGTTTTGACTTGGGTTTTCAGTACAGCGAGCAATCCGTATGGCTGATTTGACACGAATGGTCTTCCATTCAGCGTCATATAGGTTTGAGAAAACATCATGTTGAGGCAGATAAATTCGAAAAAAGCATCACAAATATATGGTTTCAAATTCTAACCGAAATAAGAAAACTCCCTCCGGAATGCACGAAGGTTCGAGTTCCCCTTTATTAATGGGATAAATTTCCTGTCTACAATGGGGGCACTTTCTTTTACTAGTACTCGCATGCTCAAAACACTTAAGCAAACAGCTCTCGTGCATAAAAACCTTGCAACATGGAAGCCTCCGAGAAGGCACTGGCCCAGGAGTATAACAAATTAAACACTTAGTCTGCAGAAACGTTTGTAGACGCTGTTTATCCCTCTGGACATTTTTGCGTTTCTTATCCATTATATTATGGGTCTGGACTTTGTGAATTCAGCTAAAAAACTCGATATTTCTCTGCTCACTGGTATATATTGCTCGTCTACACAACTTTAAATGCAACGGGTAGAGGTACACGGACGAATTGTTATAACGACTCTAGATTTAGGAAACGATTGGGGCGCGCACGAGTTTCGATGCAATCCTAGACAGAAACAGCTGATCGCAGTTGTTGATAAATCTCTTCCTTGGGACTCCTAAGCTCATAGCTGCCTTCGTTTCGATTATAGCTGACGTCCAGTGGGTAAATCAGACTCGAAATCTTTTCTTCCCAGGCCGAATGGCCAACCTGAAACTTGTAGTGGTTTGGCTTTCCTTCTACCTGTTGCAGCCACGCTAAGCGCACGGTCTGACCGTCTGAACTGTACTTTAAAACCTTAGCCAAGAAAATCTCAGACGTTGCAGCGCGTGCGTCCGCGGGGATAAGCGCGCAGATCTCTCCAGGAGCGGGTGGGTAACTTTCTTCCCCTAACGAATCGTCCGATTCGTCGTCAGCATTGTAAGATGTACCTGGAGCGTCATCAACTATGGCGTTAACTGCTGATTGATTAAGGTAATACAAGGCGCGCTTCGTTCTTTCCTGCTGACTTCTTTGGTCGTATACCTTTATTTGAGTGCGCAAACTGTGCTTGCAGACACGAGCTAAGCTCTCTGCCAACTGTACATCGGAACTCTCTTTGCTAGACCTAAAGTTCTCCACCAAGGCGTGTCGCATCTCGTTCATTGTGCAATGAAAGCCGAGATTCTCCCGAAAGATTTTCGCCAAGTAACTGGAGAAAGATCCTGGTGACTTAAATGGTGAACCTCGTTTGTTGACGAAGAAGAAGTCGTGCATACAGCCCCGGGGTACGAGCTTTGGTCGCGACCGTTCGACGTAGCGCTTAAGATGAAAATCCACGAAATCAAATTCACTAATCTCTATTACATTCGAACCATATCTTTTTACGGTTTTGTAACCTTTTTCTACAAGACGTGTGACTCCATTTTTCCCAAAGACCATAAAATTCTCTCCGCTCGGTAATTTTCTGACGAGAAGGTCAATTTCGCTCTCTGGGATATCTCTAACGATGCGCAGGGTTCTGAACTCTTTAGCACGACCTGGATTTATCGCGAAAAGTAACAAGAGTGTGAAATTCATGTGCAGCCGTGCCTTCTGCTGAAGGTCGTCTATTTCATCCTCAAACTGTTGATGAAGGGAACGTGTTAATTCTTGGAGCTGAGGCCAAAAAAGCCGTCTCTTCTCAGGTCCTTTGGTAGATTCTAAAACAGCGTGTTCTCGCATAAGTTGGTTCTGAAGGGCGCGAAGATCAGATATGCTTTCCACTGCGTCGTAATTGCTGCGATTCTCGTTGGCACGCAGGAATTTTGCAGCCTTTATGAAGCACGTTACATAAGCAGCAGCAGTGTTGTTTTTAACGCGCCGGCTTTGCTTTATGTGCTTGATGAAGGATTCCACGATATTCATATCTTCCACCAATTCCAATCGCATATCTCGCTCTAACGTGCGCGAACAATAAGCTAAAAAGATCACTAACCGTTCCAACGTTTTCGCCCACGTCACATCGGATATTTTCGACTGCCTGCGCTTAGAATTGAAGTCTGTTTGAAAGAATTCCTTCATCTCACTTAAACGTTTAACGACGCCAGGAAACGAATCTATATCTAGATTTTTTTTCTTAAAGAGCTCAACAATATCATTATCTTGTTCGCCACCGCTTTCTTCCCCGGATGACGACTCCAAATTGCTATCGCTGGGCGAGAAATCACTGAGCTCGGGTTCCGAATCCGAGGAAATCTGCCTATCGACTATTTCCATTTGTTCCTGCGAGTCTGAAAACCCAGTCAACGGCTTTTCGACGGCTAAACTTTCCGGACAAGCGGCATTCAAGAGATTTTCTACCAAGAAACTGCTACTAAACCCATGTTTTTTGGGAGGCATAGTGTCTTGTACCTTATCCCTTAAAAAAACTTCCTCTCCAGACTGCTCTACCCCCTGTGTGTAGTTACTATCATTAACACTAGCATTAGTTAAGAACGGTCCAGAATTTTTTCTAGAATTTTCTCTTCTTTCTTCGCGTGAATCTTGGTAAGCCTCGAGAATCGCAACTTCTCGCTTGGAAATTAGCGACAGCACCTTGTAACAAGCCAAGTAAGGTCTGGCAGTTCTCAGCTTGTCCAGAATTTCTTGAGGCGCCTTCACTAGCTTAAGACCGAGATTTCTCATCCTACTTTTAATGGTAGCTCTTGGAATGTGAGGAAAGAGTTTATCACAGACCTCAACGAAGACAAAGTAGAGACTTCCATGACATGATACTGGTTCGATTTTACGCCGTTGGGGTGCGAGCATTTCTTCGGAACCAGAGTGCTGACTTTGGAAAGTTACCTGTGGGAAGAAAAGAAGTCTGTTAGGTTTTGGAAACCAAAGTCCTATTTTATTCATCTGTGTACCAGAGAGTTATTCACGCCATGCTTTGCTTGCGCAAATGTGATATTTTTTGGAGTTTTCACTACCCTACAGAAAGGAACCCGACTGAAATTGTTGTTTTCCTAATCAATTTAATTACCTTTTAAAATTGTCTATGCTTAAACAAGTATAAAACAAAACACGTCTACACTTTCAGGAGTTGTTTGATCGAAATGTTAAGGAAATGGAAACTTTTGTTCGGTATTTACTACTTGAGCGAATAACATCAAGCTGGGTCACAAATAAAATTATAACTATCTGTGGTTTTGTTCGATTTCGCTGAAATTTTAACACGATGAAGCAGGATTGATAAGGAACAGATTTTTTGTGTGCCGATATGTGGTAGCTATTTAGGCTGAAGAGATATATCGCATCGAAGTCAAGGTTTTGAAGAAATTTATTTGCGAAGCGTAACTTTGGTTTGACTCTGTAATCCGAGATTTTGGTTAATCCTGAACAAATAAATCTTGTCTACACTTTCTTTAGATACGTTGTTGTTAATCGACACAGCAAGCGCTAGATATTTATCGGCATTATTCTCGCGGCTTTCGTATTTTTAGTTAACCATTGTTAGCTTTGGGCCTCATTAAATGGGCAACTCTAAATGCGATAAACTATTTTCCGGCAATGTGCTATTCTCGCTGGCGACGTTGGCTAGCGCTATGTCTGAGAGCGGCGAAAAATGTTATGCATGTTATCGAGTAAAACACAAAACAAACCACACTTAGATGACTTGTAAGCAACTTGAAAGGAAGCAAAATCTTACCTATTTTACTTTATTTTCTACGAACACAGATTCTAAACAGGAGCGGTTTGATTTTGCTTTACGTACATATTGATTTACAATGACGCATTTATAAGAAGCAAAAACTTATGGCTTATAACTCTCGCCGCATACTGCGGAGTTTGCATTTACTTAGCTTTCAAATGATATCTTAAACTTGGAAATTTGTGGACTGGTAATGGAGAAAAATGTTTTTACTATGATCGGCTAGCATTGTGAATTTCAACGATAATTGAATTGTGTTGTAATTCGACGGCGGAACCTACAGTAAAATATGGCGTGATGTTTTCGCCATTTGAAGTATCTTAGCCTATTAATCGTTACGTACTACAAATTCTACATTGATATATCTTGACGAATTTAACTTAGAAATCTGTGGAGTTGTAGTGGAAAAAATTAACTACTCAAGTAGATTAGCATGGTGAATTTCAATGATAAATGAATCGTTCTACAATTTGAGCGTGACAACTACAGTGAAATACGGCAAGATGTTTTGGGCGTTTAACGTATTGTAGCCTCTAAATCGTGACATACTGCACAATCTACATCTATCTAGCTTTTAAATGGCGTATTTAACTTAGAGGTCTGTTGAGTTGTAGTGGAGAATAAATTCTTTTTATTTAAGTCGGTTAGCACTGTGAATTTAAGCGATAAATGAACCATGTTTCAATTCGACCGCGGTAACTAGTGAAATGCGGCATGATGTTTTGTTGTTTAACGTATTTTGGCCTCTAAATCGTTATCGAATGCGGACTCAACGCCCACCTAGCTTTCAAATGGCGTATTTAACTTGGAAATCTCTAGAGAGATACTTGCCAAACAAAAACTATTTATATGACATGGTTACCAATGTGAAGTTAATCGTGTTGTTGAACTTTGAACTTATCTTGATCATGCTGCAATTTGGCAGGCCAGAAACACGGCAAGAGTTATATGAAAAAATAACTGATGAATAGAAGGAAAGACATCACACAGAACTAAGAGATCTATAGTCTT
The DNA here is from genome assembly GCA_964020085.1 of Micromussa lordhowensis. Classification (NCBI taxonomy): domain Eukaryota; kingdom Metazoa; phylum Cnidaria; class Anthozoa; order Scleractinia; family Lobophylliidae; genus Micromussa; species Micromussa lordhowensis. The sequence continues at coordinate 190,513 of CAXHUQ010001487.1, read as the reverse complement.
TGATATCGATCTGGAAAGGGCAAGGGAAAAAGGAAAAGGAAAAAAGAAATTATTACTACACGGGGTATTCGCATTTGGTCACCCAGCCAAGTAAGAACCCCGCCGAACAGGGCTTAACTTCGTTGATCAGACGATACGCGATGCGGTCCTTGGGGTATATGGATTTCACGCTCAACGCAGTTTTCAATTTCTAATGATCTCCTAAAGGATAACAAAGAAGGGAAAAACAAATCTCGAAGCCTGTGCCTGGAATTGATACCCCGTGCCTTAGTGAAAATCAGTTTTATATCTCATTAAAGATGTGTACATACAAAACCTTATATCAATGGAGCGATCATACTCTCCCTACCTGCATGAGGCAATGGAAGGATATCACCACATCATGATTTTGGCCTCTCAAGCGGTTTGAAATGGCCGACATCTCGGCCAACTTTAGTTGAGCCTAGGAGATACTTCGCACCACCTCCAGAAACGTATTTCTAGGGATAATATTTTTCCGCCTATTGGTTCACTGAAATATAAGTCTTTCGTATTTATTTTCGGTTTTCACGAGGTACCAAATATCCCCGCCGAATCGGTAATGAGCGTGACCCAAATACAATGTTATACTGTTGATTGTTAAAAATTGTCAAACCGCTCGACAAGATAATAGGCTGCACGTGTTTGTTGAAATTCCTATCTTAGTTTTGAACGAGCGAAGAAAATCAAGAAAACTTTAAGCGTTCCAAGAGACCATTGAAATCAGGAAAGAAGCAGTTATGTGATTTGATCTCTAGCGCCTTCTGTTGAAAGGACGATTATTTTAAAACTATATAGAAGCGTTTATTACAAGCGAAAACTTATGAGTTATAATTCTCGCCAGTTTCCTATTTTATAAGTCGATGTATACTTCGGAATTCGCATTTACTTAGCTTTCAAATGACATCTTAAACTGAGAAATCTGTGGAGTTGAAATGGAGAAAAAATTTTTTCTATACTCGGTTAGCATTGTGACTTTCAACGATAAATGAATTGTGTTGTAATTCGACCGCGGAACCTACAGTAAGATATGGCGTGATGTTTTCACCGTTTGACGTATCGTAGCCTATTAGTCGTTACGTACTGCGAAATCTATATTTATCTAGCTTTCAATTTGCGTATTTAACTTAGAAAACTGTAGAGTTGTAGTCGATAAAAGATAATCACTTAAGTCGATTAGCATGGTGAATTCCAATGATAAATAAATCGTATTTCAATTCGAGCGCGGCAACTACAGTGAAAACGGCATGATGTTTTGGGTGTTTAACGTATTGTAGCCTCTAGATCGTGACATA
>CAXHUQ010001487.1:164200-184200 GCA_964020085.1 Micromussa lordhowensis | reverse complement strand
TGGTTAAAAACGGGAGAAAGAATCCCTCGAGTTCGAGTTGAAGATCGAGTTAGACTTCGAGTTGCTTTTCGAGTTGGAGATCGAGTTAGACTTCGAGTTAGATTTCGAGTTGGTTTTGAAACCAACCAAATTAGCTTTTCTGGCTTTTTAGCCCGGCAGCAGTCAATTGTGTTTTTGTTTTTACTTAAGTTTACGTACTAAAGTTAAAGAAAAAGTTATAAGAATCGGAGTCAAAGAATGGCTAGTAGACGACGGTGGTGTTGGTGAGCTTTACACGCTTTGTATGACAGGCCACAACAACGGCCCGCTCCTCGGCGCTTCACATCCAAAATCGGGAGAAAGATTTATCGGAAAAAGGTGTTTGAAAGCCCTCCTACTGCTCAGATCGACTATCTATGTAGAGCGCCTCAGTGTGTTCTCTTGGTTTTCGTGCACTTTCTAGTGAGGGCATCATCGCTGCATGCATGTGCATCAATTTTCTTACATAAACACGCAGTTGACATGTTTAATGAACCAGTTGTTTTCTTTAGGCGATTTTGGAAAAAATCTGCCTGCCCCACACTAGGGCGTCTTCGATCTTTTTGGTCTACTGACAAATTTTTCCAATTTTTGCCCGTAGGAGTCGCCACGTGACTACGAAAAGCTCCAATTTTGACCCAATTTAAATGTAAAACAAAACAGAATTCGTACTAGTGCAACCCCCTCCCTATAGATAACCCTAACTATAAATCTAAACCTACCTCAGCCGCAGAACATTTCCTGTCATCTCCTAACCACACACACTGCCAACGACATGCAAATACCCATCGAAAACAATCTTTTCCTTCCGAGACTCTACCAGTAAGGCTACAGAATTTTTTTTAATTCAAAAAGGCAGAAAAATTGATCCCGATGGTCTGAACATCCAAGAAGCGTATCAAACTTTGCCTATTGTTATGGTTAGGATTTTTTAAGACAATTTTTTTAAGACAATGAAGCTATTAACACCTATGACATAACGTAACACCTATGAGTTAGTTCGCAAATCACCTTTCAAAAGGATTGAACGCGAACTTAACAAAAGGCTTCTCGTCCTGAAGAATGAACATAAGATCAACGACTCTACTTATCGCAAACTTCACTCTACTGATGCCATTCCACCAGCCATTCGTGGATCAATCAAACATCACAAGGAAGGAAATCCTGTTAGACCCATTGTTTCATCCATCGGCTCAGCTCTCTATAACACTTCCAAGTTCCTTACGGATATCTTGTCACCTCTACAAAACTGTAATGGTTTTTCTGTCCCTAACTCTGCTAAGTTTGCCGAAGAAATCTCCAACGTTGATATCCAGGATGATGAAGTGATGCTATCTTTCGATGTAGTATCACTATTTACTGCTATTCCCGTTGATAAAGCCTGTAATTACATAAGCAACAAACTACTAAAGGATGATAAACTTTCTTCACGCACGAGCCTGGACAGCAATGAAATCACTTCTTTGTTGCACTTTGTCTTATCTAACAACTACTTTATTTACGATGACAAGATATACAAACAGACTTATGGTTGCGCGATGGGTAGCCCTGTTAGCCCGGTGGTGGCAAACTTATGTATGGAAGCGATCGAAGAAGTTGCCATCAACACCTCTGAAGTAAAACCTAAAGTATGGAAACGCTATGTGGATGACAGCTTTTGTATCATTAAAAGGAATGCTGTCAACTCCTTTCATACTACACTTAATTCCATCGATCCACACATTTCATTCACTATTGAGGAGGAATCTGACCAACAGATCGCTTTCTTAGATACTCTGGTTTCTCGTAAGGATAATACGATCGCTATAGGTGTATATCGCAAAGCAACCCACACGGACAGATATTTAGACTTTTGTTCTCACCATGACAAACGCCACAAGATAAGCACAGCCGAGGCCCTCTTACATCGCGCAACAAAACTGCCTAGTACATCGCAAGGGAAAAACATTGAAATCAACCACGTTACATATGCTTTACGAGTTAACAACTATCCCTCCTATGTTATTTCCAACAGCGGAAATTTTCCAAAGCATCTACGCACACCATTCCCACACCTGAAGAATTGGTTTGCATGTTTTTTAAATGGGCTGCACCTCAAGAGAATCCTAACAATTTGGCGGTCCTTCCCTTTATCAATGGTGCCACGCAGCCACTTACGCCGGAGAATTCTTCGAAGGCACGACATCCAAGTTGTAAATAAGCCCTTCAAAACTTTACAACAAGAATTCCCTTCTCCCAAATTTAGGCCATCTATTGAACATCAACCGAACATAATTTACAAAATACCCTGTGCCGACTGTGATTGGTGTTATGTAGGCGAAACTGGCCGGTGTTTTGAAACCCGCAAGAAAGAACACATCAGGAATGTGAAAACATGTGCTAATGGTTCAAACATTGCGAAACATGCGTGGTCATTCGACCATCGCATAGACTTTGATAATTCTAGTGTCATTGACAAAGGCTCTTTTCGTGTTAGAAAAACCCTGGAGGCTTGGCACACCTCTGCTACCAAACATGCGGACAATAACTCTAAGCCGATTCCAAACCAGTATAGTATTCTTTTCAAACCGTAGTCACCTAATTTACACGTTTATATTTTTCTATTGTCATTCTTCATATTTTTATCTCGCCTTCTTTGTATATATTTCATCAACTTGTATCTTAATTTTTTATCCGTCGAAGGCTGTAGAATGATAGCCGAAAGCTCATGTTATTTTTAAAAAACTTTTTAGCCAGCGAACGTTTTTATCTTTCAATATGTCTTACCCTGGCTACGCTTCAATTTTTAATGAAGCTATTGTTGTCGGTCCGTAGGGATTTTTGTACTCGGTGTCGCGAAATAACACTCGTGTTAAGTCGAATCCAGTCGGCAGATTTTCGGTGATGACATGTTTGATCCTAACGGGAAAGTTATGCGATATACGCTTTTAATTTGTTTCGCTTCTGACTTACAAATATGGAATTGACTTCTGTTTATTTACTTCATGGTTTGAATTGCTCTCTCAATTCGAAGGCCTCTGCTCGCGCTTTCATGAATTAATGAAACTGCGTCGTCGTTTGAGTAACAGAAACAGACTGTTCCCTTTTACATTATCTGATTATTTTTTAATATAAGCTTATCTTTAATTTACACTGCATTTCCGGTACATATCACGAAAATATGCTACATATGCTCGAAATATGATTATTGTACTTGAAGAAGCCTGGCTTGGTCAATCGAATTATCGATATACCTTAAAAAAAATCATCCTACCTTGTGCCACTTTTTGCTTTTATATTCCCCATATTAAAAATGAAGCCGATTAGATCACATATCCAGCAGGATCATCGTTCCGGTAGTTCACTGTAATTTCTGACCGTTTTGCCTACCCGTGAAGATGCAGGTCTGTGCTGTGCACCTCGGACTTACGCATAAGCAACTGAGCCACTTCCTTCGGTCTCTTCTAAATTACCCTTTTGATCCATGATGAAAAGAAGACTTACATTGTATCACCACATCCATCTTTCTCTGGCGACAAAGTTATCTCTATGATTGTTTCTGTTGTTTCTTCGCGGAAAAAGGGCATGCTTCAGCGTTAATTTGCATTGGAAAATAAATTTTGCAACTGTAAGTCTTCATAAATTAAATGAAACGTACCGTTCCATTGCCAATTCCACGATGGCCAGCAACAAGACCAACCAGGCTGATGACGGGGACCTCGTATCATACCACGAATGCCGGTCTATCCTTGAAATTTGCCATTTATTTACATGTGTAACACAAGACGACCACATAGTCACGCATCACGCGTAACGCCACTCGACTTCCTTTTTGATTTGCAGTCTATTAGCATATAATTCCCTCATCGTCAATTTTTATTTTTATTTTATTTTGTTATTTTATGACATATCTAACTCGATCTTCAACTCGAAGTCCAACTCGAAGTCGAACTCGAACTCGAACTCGAATGCAAACTCGAAGGTTCGGGATTCCCGCGATGAAGTGTCATTGATGCGTAACTTTCCTTTATCTGAAAAATGAGACATGTATAGGTCTGACAGTATTTTGGTTTACTTTTGTTGAACGACATTTATGTCACAAAGCGGCGAGATTATGACGCCTTGCGGTCAGCATAATGAGCAACCTGGAGCGCTACCACATTCCTTCTGATTAAAGCCCATACAACTCACAGGACGAAATTGCTTGATTCCGTTTCTCGGAAACGAGACGGAAACATAGGGTGCTTACCATTTGTCAGAATAAACCGGTTGGGACGAGCGTTGAATAATGGTAAGGATTTTTCCAAAATCAGCAAACCAACCGAATGAAATGGCGCTTACCATTTGCAATTCGATTTCCCATAATTGTTTTCGGCTGATGAGAGACTGGAAACTGGATAGTTTAGCAAATGGTAAGGAAATTTCCGCCGTTCCGTTCCAAACGGAAAAAGAGGAGTACCTCTGCAGGTACTCCACAATTTTCGAACGGAATTTCCGGAAAATTACCTTACCATTTGACTTCAAACCGAAATTTCCGGATTTTCTGGCCAAATGGTAAGCACCCATAAAACTCCATGTTTCCGTTATGTTTCCGTTGGGCGGAAACGCGAAATCCAGTTTTTAGTTGGATCTGTCGTGTTTCCGTTATGTTTCCTGAACGGGAATTTCACGCCACGTTTCTGTCGCGTTTCAGTTCGCGGATTTCTGCTGTTGTATGTTTCCGTTATGTTTCCTCGCACGGAAACGAAAGCTGCTACGCAATTTGTGAACCACATGTTATTGGCCGGCTGCGAGGGTTAACTTGTTTATCAGCAATTTACCCGAGTATATTGGTGACGGAAATGCAGTATATAAATCGGAGGTTTTACAGATCTTAAGGTTTATGGTTATCATGGAGAAAACACAACGTATATACACTTGCAATTTTTCTGCCCGAAAAAAGTTCAAACGAACTCCTCGTTTTCCTTCGCATTTTCTGTATTTTTCGCTAAATACCGCAATACTTTAATACCAAGTGAGTAGTGGTATCCGCTCGACTAGGGCTGATTTCCCATTTTTCCATTTTCCCATGTTTTCATTGTCATTTCCCATTTTTCATTGTCATTTCCCATTTTTCATTTCCCGTTGGTGACGTCATCACCTTATTACCATATCTCCTTAACAACGTTAAAGGGAGGGGGGCTACCTTGGGTAACCCTAGTTACTATCTTGGTGAGGGAAATGACTCTTATATATTAGTCACGAAAAGTCCCCAACCCCATGTGGGACATGGTATTCTGTCCCCTGTAACCGAAATAGTACACCACGCATGCGCAGTAGAACAAACACACTTTTTTTTTACCGTTAAACACATTTTTATTGAGAAAAACGTCTCATCCATTAGACCACCGAAGCATATAGCTTGTGAAATTGTTATTTAGTAAAGTGTTTAGACTATATAGCGCAGCTGTCAGCGTGTTGGGCTCATAACCCAAAAGTCCGCGGTTCGAATCCACGTCTGGTCCACAATAAACACACAAACTTTTTCATTGTAATTTTTATTAAGACTCTGTAGTACAACGGTTAGTATCCTCGATTGTCGCTCGAGAGATCGGGGTTCGATTCCCCGCAGGGTCGTTTTTAAAATGTAAAGTATTTTCATTGGCAAGTTACCATTGTTCGTTTTTGGTAAGTTCGTCTAATAAATAATGGTCAAAAAAGAAATCATCAAAGGACATTGTTTCTGGCCTCGTCCAATATTTTTGAATAGCTTTGTCTGAAACAAGTTTATCCATTTCACACATGTCTTTCGGATCATATCTTCTTGACATCTTGAAGTAAAATGATACTATGAACTTTTACAAAGCTAATAAATTGTCAATGAAAAAGACGTATTTTGTAATAAAGAAAAAAAGCAAAAACAGAAATATAAAAAAACTTTTTTACTTATGTCACATGTAGGATTCGAACCGCCGACCTGCCGTATGTATAACAAACTAGCCGCATTCACTAACACCCCCTGTGTGGGTTCGGTTCCTCGCAGGGTCGTTTATATAAAACCGAAAATGATGAAATTTGTAATCAAATAAAGAAAAAGACGAAAAACAAAAAAAGAAAAAAATTATTACTTACGGCCCTTGTAGGATTTGAACTCCCGACCTCTGGCATGTCACTGCATTCACTAACACCGCAGGCTCAGATCCGGTACGTTCAAAAACGTTGTAGGTACGTTATCCAATCAACAACAATAGTATAGCCTAATACGAACACATGGATAACGATGCAAGACATATTCCTTTCTTTCTGAAAATGTACATTAGGTGAGAAATTCGAGATTTCCTTTAGAGAGAAATTATTAACTTATTTAGTGTTTTATCAGTGAGTTTTGCAGAGATAGGGGAAAACTTTTATTGAAAGCACGCGTGTGCTTTCTTCTCACGATGTCCACGAGCGATTCCACGCGTGCTCTCAGAGAAAAACACAACGCTAAAATGTGGCGTTTTTGGCTCTTTGGGCGATTTTGGTCTCATAAATTTAGTTTTGCAAACAGTTTTGTTCAGTTCGAATCCAACTTTCACAGAGATAACATGGTGCGGAGGAAATGTAAACATTGTCCGGTACCAGGTTGCGGGTCAAAATATTTAGTTCGATTAGCAGATCATTTAACTCGCGTACACGAGTTAACAGACTTAGAACGAAAATACTGGTTACAATTCGCAAAACTACAAAATACCATTGCGATTCGTGTGTATGACAAAGGGGCTGAACCCAAAACCATTTTTCTATAAATCTAAGAACGTTCTGTTCAATCAGTCAGTCGTGAGCATGGATCCAAGATGGAAACATCCTTTCCCTGCTCTTGTGGCAGGACCGACTTGCTGTGGGAAGAGTCAGTTTGTTAAACGTTTACTAGAATCCGGTGAGGACATGATTGAAGGTGCCCCAGAAAATATCATTTGGTGTTATGGTATTTACCAGACTGCTTACGACGAGATGCTGAGAAGTATTCCAAACATTTCGTTTGTAGAAGGCGTCCCTGGTGATTTAGAATCGATGATTAACCCTTCCATAAGAAATCTTGTGGTCATTGACGATTTGATGCACGAACTGAGTAATGACCAGAGAATAACCAGTTTGTTTACTAAAGGCTGTCATCACCGAAACTTGAGTGTTATCTTTATTCTGCAAAATATTTTTCACCGCGGAAAAGAGTTAAGGGATATGAGCTTAAATTGTCATTACTTGGTACTGTTCAAGTCTCCCAGAGATAGCAGTCAGGTCAATCATTTAGCCAAGCAAATGTTTCCCGGTCATGTGAAATATATGCAGGAGGCGTTTCAAGATGCGACGAAACGGCCTTACGGTTATTTATTTTGCGATCTCAAACCGGAAACACCTAGCGACTTCCGGTTGAGGACCAACGTTTTCCCCGGGGAGACTCAGTTTGCTTATGTCAGAAAAGTATAAAAAGACTAAACCACATAGTTAAAAGTCAGTTTAGCATGGCCCAACGTCTGAGAAGGAGCCACGACTTTCTCAAGCTCCTTGTCAAGTGTACTCCAGCTCAACACAAAGCCATTTTGAAAGTCGCTGACGACGCTTTAGTCAGAACCATTTGTGAGTGTATTTTAAACGTTCTTAAAGAAACAGTACCTGTCAGTAAACCGGCGAAAAGAAAACTTCTAGCTCACAAGAAATCCTTGATTGCTCTCGCTGAAAAAAGTACTCCGCTGAACAAGAAAAAGAAAATCCTAGTCCAACAAGGAGGTAACTTTTTAAGTGTCTTGTTACCACCGGTGCTGCGTGTGTTGAGTGCGATTCTCACCTAAAATGAATCATACCAGACGCATGATTCTAGTCCCTGAAAATACATTGGAACGATTACAACAACGTCAACAAATATTAACACCACCCGTGACACAAGTTTTGAAAAACTTGGACAATCAAATGGGCGACATTTTATCCAACAAGCAACTGGACGATGAAGCAAAAGCAACACTTTATAATCAAGTGTTGCAGCGTTATTTGACTTACTATGATCAGCGAAAAGGTCAACCCCTTCACGTAAAATTAACAACTCCTAAACCTGTGGAAACACCCAAACCATTAAAGAGCGATGAAGAAACTAGTAAAGAATCCACTGCTGAGGCAGAAACTATTCCGACTTCAGCAGTAGAACAAGAAGTAATGAAAAGTGTACCCAAGCTCTACAAGGCGGGGGCAAGGCAACTCTTGGATAAGATCAAAGAACATCAAGATGTGTTGAATTGGAACGAAAAAGGAGAACTGATGTATGAAAACAAACCCATAACAGGGTCTCACGTGGTGGATTTAGTCAACGATACGCTGCGTCACCGTAAAGGATTTGAACCCGTGGGATGGTCAGTGTTTGCGAGAGGTCTGGCACGAATGAATGTACCAGAAAATATTGTGCGCAACCCCCAGAGGCAAAGCGCCATCCGGGAATTCAAAGCAAGAGTTAGAGAGGAGACCCAAGACAGTCCTTCCCGTTGGCTACCTACTCCACCTTCTACCTCATCCCCCGTGAAAAGGCGGAGAGCAGCAAGCCCACGCCCTCAAGCTGTTCGCTGGTTGCGTTTGTGAATAACCACAACAGACATTTTTATTGTTGTAAAACACATCTTTATTTTGATCACTCAATAAAATACGTTAAAATGAAATTACATGCATGGTGTGTTTATTGTGTTGTGCTATTGCTCTTTGTTTCTTTACATCAGTGCGAAATTTCGGGAGACTAAAAGGAAAGCGTTTTTCGATAAAGCGTTGTACAAGAAAATCATTTCTACTTTTATTGCTAGAAAAACGATGTACAATAGTGCTCATGCTAACTTGGCGAGAGCGAAATAAAGCATAATACAGACAGTAATGTCCACAGACTTTTGAATCAATGCTTTGCAATGTCACAGAGTTAAAGCTCCAGCCGTTAGAATTATTGTTCAAAAACGAAGAAAATGTTTCAGCATAATTGCTTGGGGGTAATCCATAAGAGTCGAAAAATTCTCCTTTTCGATCTTTTGTGAAATAAAACGCAACCCAGTGTGATCCAGGCTTCTCACTAGTATCCACGTTGGCAATAAACAATGCTGGAAAGGACGAAACCCTTGTAGGTAGTTTATCCGAAGGGTACACTCCTTGAAATACAGCACGTGTATATTTATCTTTCTTCAAAATAATCGCCAGCTGAGTGCTATTCATTCTAGTTTGTGTAGTCGTACAGAACGTTTCGACTCGCGTCAATCTCGATCACGTTTTGAAACTCGGCGTAAATGATGAGGTTAACCGTGTTTGCGAGTGCTTGTCCAAAATGAAGCTCGATTCGAAGATTTCCCTGTTTTGTAAGCTCAAAATGATCACCAGAGCAGTGGTCTGGGGACAAGTCAAAGCAGAACGCTGTGTAGCCAGAGGCATAATCTCCTCTATTGATTTGATTGCCAGCATCCTGGGAGAGTTTTCCTGTTCCAGAAAAAAGGCTTTGAAATCCAGCTATGAAATTTTGACCGCCCGCCTCACTAAATTTGAGAAACAGGGGTTTTCGAGGTATCTGTTCCCCGTCCACGTAGACACCCACTTGGGTTAGGTTGTGGTGCTTAAAGTTATATGGGTTGGAGCCATATGTTCCGTTATAAGCTTCTGTATCCACCATTACACATACTAGACGCTTTGGAATGTGTCCCAAGAAGAGGTTATCCGGCGTAAAACTACTGAACCCTCCTGGGATGGAGAGAACTTTACAATCCACTCGACGAATGGGGTACTTGGCAGTCGATTGCTTTAGAGCAGCTGCATGTCCCAGAGTAATGGAAGAGGCCACTTTGACTTTTCGAACGTATAGAATTGCTTCCGTGATAACCACCTTGTGATTAGCTCCAGGGACTGACGAGACTAAGCAGAAGGAATTTTTAGCTCTGTTGAGCTTTAGCCTTAGATTAACTCCGTTCAAAATTAAACGGTCTTGGAAGAAAATGTCGCTGTGGATTGGTCCCATCATGTCCACTGTGTTACTTTGCTTTGTAAATGTATAACGAGCTTTTAAACCCATATTAGCATCCGCATCGTCAGCCACAGGGTCCACGACATCCATCTTTCCAGGAGTATCTTTGTAAAACATGGCCATAGATAGCTGACTTGATTTCGCATCTCCTCCATAGTTGAACAACGTTTCAATCATGGCACGATAAGGGTAGGTGTTAGTCGATGGGGAAATTAGTCGCTCGTTCAAGGAAACATCAACCTGTGAAAACAGAGAATGTAGAAATAGGTTCACGGGTCCCACTTTTGTCTCGGCATCTAAAGCGGTACCGTTTGCTTTGGTGATCTTCGCTTTCACAAACAGCAGGGTTTTTGCCAAGTCCAGATATTCTTCTCCAGTTCCAGAGACATTAAATTCTATGGGACCAGTGTCAGTGATATTACTGAGGGGGTGGTACTCAATCCATTGCCCCTTGGTGATAGACGTTTGTGTAGCCGGAATAGTAAAGAGATCGAGTTCTGACTTTGTGCACTCTTGAGATTCGTGATGAACAAAAGCCATTTTTACTTAAAGAAGGAAAATTTGTCTTCGGGTTTCTCTTGCTGCGGAGATGTTTTCCGTTTCTTGCCTGGAGGCGAACTGTTTTTTCTTGGTTGTGCTTTCCTTTTTGTACCTTTTTTACCAGCACCTGACTGCGGAGAATCCTGGGAAGGTAGATCCAGAGCTTGTTTAGCACGCTTTTTTGTTGCTGTCTTAAGGTTTTCTCCAGCTAACACATCTTGTGCAACATCGACACCCGCTTGAAGAGCTTTTTTACCAAGCATTTTAGCGCCTTGCTGTAAATGAGGCATCGCCCAACGGAAAAGGCCTTTAAATATGGAACCTAAGCCATATCCCCGCTGAAATCGAGCACCGTGAAAGGCTGGTAAATTCCCACCCTTTTGCTTGGCTTGATCTAAGTAATACTGCTCGTACAACTTGTGATTAGGAGTGTGAATTTTCTTCATCTTTTTAAAAGTTCACTGGTCTGCTCTGTCGAAAATGAAGTGTAAGCAACACTCTCCCAAACTCGAATGGTACGGTTTCTCCTGTGTCCCGCTTTATATTGACTTCGATACTTTCGAACTGCTTTCTGCTGACAGGTAAGTATTGCGGGCGAATAAATGACTTGCTGATTCTCTCTCCATCCTTCCCTTCTACGGGTAGGATTCGAAGGAGAGGAACAAGTGCGTCCCCGACGTATTGTGGTTGAATAATATCACAATACACGTAAAGATCGTGAAAGCCGTGATCTAAGTCCGCTTCTCTTTCGGCGGTAGAAGTCTTGGAAATAACTTCTTTTGGTAAAAATCCCAGCATTTGCCCGATGTCGGAAAAATACACTTCCACCTTATTTTGTAGGTGTACGGTCACTTTTCGGTTCAGAGTATCAAGGGATAATTGCACTTCATCTTTGAATCGATTATTCGCACTGACCACTTCATTTATCTTGGTTATAACACCGGCGACCGAGGAGTAATGTCCCTGTGGAACTATCAAAGGCTCCCACATATCGTCTAATTCTTGATTACGGAGATAAAATCGATTCTCAAAATTTCCTTGTACATTATTCCAGCTGTGAGGATAATGGATTTCTGTAAGCGCTACTTCCCAGTCCCCTGTTAAACTAACGGTTTGAGGTAAACCAACCCGATACTCTGTCAATGTGTTATTAGGGAATTTATCGAGGCTGGCATTGCTGGGAAGATGCAAGTAAAATTGTACTACCTCCATCGTATCTTGTGTTCAAATGAAATTTTTACTCTGGGTATTCTTAATTTATAAAAAAACACACGACTATCATTTCATTCTTCTTTTATTCACTACGTAAAGAAGCATTACAGCTACAGTTTCGAAATATCTCCTTCAGAAACCCAGCTATTAAACTTGTCTGCGTAACCTTTCCATTTCACAAGATATTCCACTACTCCTTTGCGCTTTCTCTTGCGCAAGATCTTTTCAATGCGATAAACATTATCGTTCTTGATTACTTTCTGTAATTCCGCCTCGTAGAATGTTCCTTCTAGGATCTCTCCAGCATCATCTTTCAGTTTATAGACCGGTACTTGGCGCGCAAATCGTTTGTAGATCGTAAACATTTCTTCCGTGTAATTGGGAAGGTAAGACTTTTCAAACATTCGCTTCACTTTGCTGATCCTTACGCGATCTCCCACTTGAAATTTGAATCGAACTCGTTTCTGTACATCACTGCCATACAGTGTGTCCCACACCTTAGCTTCATTGGCTTCAGTCACCTGAGTGGGTTTCATTTTAATGCTACGATGGTAAGTGTTATTGTAGGATTTTACCAACTTAGGTAACACATCGGTGTAAGTAAGAGTGTTTTTAGCTGTGAAGTACTTGTACATCTTGTTCTTAAAGGTACGATTGAATCTCTCTACTATCGATGCTTTGAGCCCAGACTTGACGGTAAAAAACTCAATGTTATTTTCACGTAGGAATTTCTGAAACACACGATTAAGGAATTCAGTGCCCTGGTCAGTTTGAAGCTTTGATGGTTTTCGTCCAGAGGCAAGAATCGTCTGAAAAGCTTTGACTAGTTCTTGCCCTTGTTTTGTCTTTAAAGGCACCACCCAGGCATACTTGCTAAAAATGTCTATACAGGTCAGTAAGTATTTATATCCCTTGTTGTATCGGCTTAAATTTTGAACATCCACCAGATCTGCTTGAAATTGTTCATCAATATTAAAAACAATGACGCGACTTGTCTTGTAGTGTCTTCGGGCAGGTTTATGGAGGGTGTAAACGTCTTGTTGACTCAACCAATCTTGAACTTGCTTGCGAGAAATCTTACTTTTTCCCTTCTCTTTGACCACTCGGTACACGGCACCTAAACCACCGAAACTTGCGGGTTGACTTGGGTCGAGATAAATGCTGGACAGCGTTTTCTCCATCGCAAAACTCGGAGTTTTGAACAATCACTTGACCCCCACAACAAGCTAAAACGACACGAATGCGGTTGAAAATGCGCTCTAATACCAGAGAGGGTGAAGATGGCCAGCAACCCATTACTAGTGACTGCTGCGAAGGCAGAAGCTCGAATGAATTTTTCCATGATGTTTCATTTATATAGCTACTCTCGAATCTGAGATAGAGTGGGAACGAGAATATCAAATAGTTGTTCCCATTCCTTGTCAGTCAGTCCCAGTTGCTCGACAAAATTTAAAAACACTAATAATCTCCCCCAGTGAACTTCTGTAAACACCTCTGAATGAAGACGTTTTAACTTGTCAAGCATCGATCCTGGCAGTTCACAAAATGTCTCTCCCAGAGAAGAGATTTCATTTGAAGGCATATTCCTTGCTATTAGGCGAAATCGGTAAAATTTGATTCGAAGCATTGAGAGCGTTAGACTCATGTTAACTCGAATAGCGTCAAGCACACACTGACTTAAAATCCCCTCATGAACGCACTTTATTATTTCAAAGATAAAACTCATTGTGAATTTCATTGATTACATAATCAAGGTCCACTAGGCTTTTTCTTCTTTCTGATAATATTCTAGGGGCATTTCACTTCTGTAGTGTCAGCGTTTAAAAATTCTTCAGCGTTATCATCTTTGTGGATTACCACACTACTGAAATCGTTCGTTTTGGATTAGAACTGAACAAAACTGTTTGCAAAACTAAATTTATGAGGCCAAAATCGCCCAAAGAGCCAAAAACGCCACATTTTAGCGTTGTGTTTTTCTCTGAGAGCACGCGTGGAATCGCTCGTGGACATCGTGAGAAGAAAGCACACGCGTGCTTTCAATAAAAGTTTTCCCCTATCTCTGCAAAACTCACTGATAAAACACTAAATAAGTTAATAACTCTCTAAAGGAAATCTCGAATTTCTCACCTAATGTACATTTTCAGAAAGAAAGGAATATGTCTTGCATCGTTATCCATGTGTTCGTATTAGGCTATACTATTGTTGTTGATTGGATAACGTACCTACAACGTTTTTGAACGTACCGGATCTGAGCCTGCGGTGTTAGTGAATGCAGTGACATGCCAGAGGTCGGGAGTTCAAATCCTACAAGGGCCGTAAGTAATAATTTTTTTCTTTTTTTGTTTTTCGTCTTTTTCTTTATTTGATTACAAATTTCATCATTTTCGGTTTTATATAAACGACCCTGCGAGGAACCGAACCCACACAGGGGGTGTTAGTGAATGCGGCTAGTTTGTTATACATACGGCAGGTCGGCGGTTCGAATCCTACATGTGACATAAGTAAAAAAGTTTTTTTATATTTCTGTTTTTGCTTTTTTTCTTTATTACAAAATACGTCTTTTTCATTGACAATTTATTAGCTTTGTAAAAGTTCATAGTATCATTTTACTTCAAGATGTCAAGAAGATATGATCCGAAAGACATGTGTGAAATGGATAAACTTGTTTCAGACAAAGCTATTCAAAAATATTGGACGAGGCCAGAAACAATGTCCTTTGATGATTTCTTTTTTGACCATTATTTATTAGACGAACTTACCAAAAACGAACAATGGTAACTTGCCAATGAAAATACTTTACATTTTAAAAACGACCCTGCGGGGAATCGAACCCCGATCTCTCGAGCGACAATCGAGGATACTAACCGTTGTACTACAGAGTCTTAATAAAAATTACAATGAAAAAGTTTGTGTGTTTATTGTGGACCAGACGTGGATTCGAACCGCGGACTTTTGGGTTATGAGCCCAACACGCTGACAGCTGCGCTATATAGTCTAAACACTTTACTAAATAACAATTTCACAAGCTATATGCTTCGGTGGTCTAATGGATGAGACGTTTTTCTCAATAAAAATGTGTTTAACGGTAAAAAAAGTGTGTTTGTTCTACTGCGCATGCGTGGTGTACTATTTCGGTTACAGGGGACAGAATACCATGTCCCACATGGGGTTGGGGACTTTTCGTGACTAATATATAAGAGTCATTTCCCTCACCAAGATAGTAACTAGGGTTACCCAAGGTAGCCCCCCTCCCTTTAACATTGTTAAGGAGATATGGTAATGAGGTGATGACGTCACCAACGGGTCAGGAAAAATGGGAAGTGAAAATGAAAAATGGGAAATGACAATGAAAACATGGGAAAATGGAAAAATGGGAAATCAGCCCTAGTCGAGCGGATACCACTACTCAAGTGGAAACGCGATGTCATACTGAAACCAGTACTTTGCACGTTAAAGTATAGAACAAATTAAGGTTGTCAGAATAAGTCATGGCCTGGATATGTCATGTGCGGCGTATCAAGGGAAGCCAGGACTCTGATATTTAACGGCACGCGGTTTTAGTTTAATCAGTCAATTAATTCACGGAGCACATTTCTCTTCAAGTACTCGAAAACTAAAATTTTCGGAAGTGCGTTTAGTTTGTTCGTTTAAGAATGTTCAAATTAACATGGCGCGAAGATCTATACTGAGCTTATATCATTTTGTTAATGCCATTGAGTGTATTCTGTTTAGAATCTTGCTTGGAGGCATAAGTCTTAAAATTTATACCAATCTTCACCATAGCTCTTTTGACTCACGTTATGCGTAGTTCTATTTCCTACAGGTGTTTACACTTAAGCGCATCTTAACTCTCCTGTAAGCATCCCGTAATATAAATGTATCAATAACGCATCTTTCACGATGCTTTAGGGATCGCGTAAAGGGATCAATGACGCACCCTTACGCTTCTTCAATCCTGGCTGTAATTGTGAGAAAAAAATACATACAAACAACGAAAACAACAGTAGCAATTAGAAAACGCTACCGAATGTGAAGCCCTTGTTTATGTAAAGTGCAAAAAAACCCGCTGTGGGCCATTCCTAACACCTCACCGACCTACGTGGTTGCGCGACTCACCAATTTCGCACAGCTTGAGAGTGGAATGCCCTAAGATCAGTTGCATGGGAGGACTTGCACCGGGACACCAAACCCATTTAACGCTGCCGCGCATTTGATGCAAACCTTGGAACCCCCATAGGAGGCCTCTGGCCAATCTTTAGCTTGAAAAAATTGCGTGTTGCAAAATCTATTTATCTGGACAGACTAGTGGTTTTCCATCATTGTGGCTGCCGCCGTTAGTCCGAAAGCATCAGCGCATGCGTAATTATATGGAGTACCTTCAACGAAATTTACGAACCAATATTTCTTGCAGTCGGGTTGTCAGTGAAATTTCTAGACACTAAGCAAATAAATTTTTTAAATGGAAAATTTCATATACAAGAGAATTCGTTTCACTTAATTTTGCCACGATCCGCGATGAAGACTTTGCTTAGGGCGCTGAGCTCGCTATCAGAAAATTGCAAGACCGTTTACTTTTCTCGGCTGTCGTTTCTTCAGGCGTTCATCGCAAGCGGCAGAAAAATAAAATTATCTCTTTCTTCCATTTTGACGATAATAAGAGTATTTGAGTCTTGAATACCTTATCGCGGCGCCATAGAATCCTCATGCTTGTCCAATACTGTCGAACAGATACGACCCGTGAATGGCTTGACACGACTCGTACGACCCGTACAGGTCATGAAACAATGGTTTACGGGTCGTACAGGTCGCGAAAATATCCTGTCGAACAGACAATGGTGACCTGCATATCATTAGTAAGACAGCACTTCAACCAGGACTGCACGACCCGTACGACCCGTACGACCCGTACGGGTCGTGAAACAATGGTTCACGAGTCGTACAATTGGTGAACTGCATAGATATTTACATATTAACATACCAATGATAAACAATTCTGTCGAACTCATACGACCCGTGAATGGCTCGAGAAACAAACATGCTAAGGACAATGCATGCCCCAAAGGGCAAAACACGATGAATTTTCCTCGTTCTCAAAGCGTGCTCTCGAGAGCACTACATACAGTATATATTCGGAGTCATAAAACGCTATGAATATTCGCCGTTCGCATAGCGTGGGGACTTTGGCTGTATATTCCCTAGAGCACCGAACACAGTGAATATGCTTCGTTCTCAAAGCGTGATCTCGAGAGCACTACACACAGTATATATTCGGAGTCATAAAACGCTATGAATATTCGCCGTTCGCATAGCGTGGGGACTTTGGCTGTATATTCCCTAGAACACCGAACATAGTGAATATGCTTCGTTCTCAAAGCGTGATCTCGAGAGCACTACATACAGTATATATTTGGAGTCATAAAACACTATGAATATTCGCCGTTCGCATAGCGTGGGGACTTTGGCTGTATATTCCCTAAAGCACCGAACACAGTGAATATGCTTCGTTCTCAAAGCGTTAGAGCGAGAACTCAAGAGCACTACAGACAGTATATACGTACTCTTCGGAGTCATAAAAGACTAGCAAAACACAGTATATACGTACTCTTCGGAGTCATAAAACACTAGCAAAACACGATGAATATTCCTCGTTCTCAAAGCGTGAGAAAGGAATAGCGGCTGGTGCACGATATACCAAGTGAATAGGAAGTCTCGAGTTACGTCACAAAGAACACAACAATGATTCTTATCCCTTACACAATAACACAATAGACTTCACACAAAAGAACGAGACAATAGTGCATATATTGACTTGGTATATCGAGCATCACCCGGAATAGCGCTATACATATACAGTGCTTTTCAGAGTCCTATTATTCAAAGCGCAAAACACGGTAAATATTCTTCGTTCTCAAAGCATAAGAACCCAGCAGCGCTGTATATTCGGCATATCTCAAAGCGGAACGCCTTAAATTTTTTGTTACTTGAAGATTGGATCTAAAGTGCGCTATATGCAGCGTAAACTCTCTCGAGTCCTTGACCAGGAGTGTTGCTTATCTCTTTCTGGACCAGCTGTCGACCAGCGGTTTGTTGTAGTTTAGATTGCGCCAGTCGATCGACTCCGTCTCGGTCCATAAACACGTGAAAAAAGAACTTGGCCAATATCCAGCCATCTTGACCGAACAAGCTTGGTCAATAACCCATATGTATAAGCAGAAGCATAGGTGATATGCTCCTGGTATAAGCTATTAACAGTGTGAGCGGCTTTGCCAGGGAAAGACCAAATATGCACCCATACATGACGTACCTGACCAAAATTCTTTGATTTTGCCGATTTACCGCCACATTTGAAAGGTGCGAAGATCCGTAGAAGACGGTTTACCTTTTTGAATTCGTTGTCGCGATCGGCTAGGACTTACCTTAGTTTTTGAGGCAAGGGTTCTTAATTGGGTAATTCAACAAACGGTAAGAAGTGGAATTTGAAGAAACTTAAGACGAAGGAAACTCATTTAGCGAAGACTGCGTGCGGCAATCGATCGTGCGAGTCGCCTTGACTTTCATTTGGAAGGAATTCACCGAGGCACTAAATACGACCTTGTGCCACAAAGAACGATTTCAGTCACCAGGAGATGGATAGCCTTCTTCTTTGGTCTATCCAGCACGCTACTATGACTTTCAGCAACCTGTCTGGAGTAGACATCATGACTGCTGAAAACATTAACCATGTCCAGGTAAGCTGTAGCTGTAGCCCTAATTTCATGTGAGCGATTTAAGCTTGATATATAATCGATCTTGATGTCTTAATCTACTTTCTACAGCATACATTCAAGATCATTAAAAGTTGCTGAAATTATAGGCATCCTCAAATCATTTTAGTAAAGGATATTACGTAGAAATGTGCTCTTAACGTAAAGTACTTTTTATCCCAAAGGACTTAAATTGCAGTCTGTTGTCTTGTCAGGACAACTCGTGAAGAGAGATTTTCATATAACAACATACACAAATACTTATAATGCAACCATGCATAACAGTAATAATACAATAATAATACAATAATAATAATAATAATAATAATAATAATAAAATTTCTCTCATGCTATCTTTCAAACATGATCGGCAGTCATGAATATAACAAGATATTTTACACAACTGTAGGCATGAAAATCATGTGTTCTAAAGGCATTGTGGTCAAGTGTCGATCAATAGCCTTAATCTGCCCAAGATCAACATCTCGATCGACAAACGATCGACATCCCAATCAATCCTCGGTCAACACTCAATTGGCACTTGAATGACATCTCGACTGACACTCGATCAGCATTCGGTCGATAGTCAGCCGAGTGTCTACCAACTCATATGCAATGATAGAAAATTAGTTGACTCCCAACTGAGATGTCAATGGAGTATCGACTGAGTGTCAGTTTCCCCTAATATTTGTAAGAAACTTCATTCGCTCATTGGGCAAGTTACAGACGGAATTGAGCCTGACTGCAAACTCCATCAGCCCTGAGCAGGACAGGCCTTTCTTTGCACTCACTGTACAATGCATGTGTATGAAATACTTATAGGTTGGTGCGTTGTTCATGTAATGTATGTATAGCCTACTGTGTTTGTCATATTTAAAGAGGCTCATTCACGGTATTTTAAAAATTACCGTTAAATTGAAGGAAACCTAAAAATAATACTTTACAAAGATAGAAAATCATCAAAGAGATGATAATAAACCATAAAGGAACACAAATGGTCAAGGATGGAGAAGATTGACATCATCTCTTTGATGATCTTCTATCTTTGTAAAGTATTATTTTTAAGTTTTCTTCATTTAACGGTAATTTTGTCAATGCTTAAAATAACTCAAAATACCGTGACTGAGCCCCTTTAAATCTTTAGGTTTCAGGCACTTGTACTGTAGCTGACATTCTTATTAGGTGAAACCAAAGTTAACTTTAGGTAATTCCTTAGTATTGCATTGCGCATCCCTACTGCGCACGATTTTCGCGTCATCAGCGCGTGCACATGAGCGCGTGCACGTGCAAAACGTAAGAGATTTCCCTCAAAATAAGCTCAATAACGGAAAAAATTCTCCTTTTCTCTTAAACGAGCACGGTGACCCCCCATTTTTATTTCAGGTATTTGCCAAGACTAGTCTAATGAAGAACATATTTGAAGAGGGAAAAAAGTTTGATAGTAGAACATGATTTTTTTTGGGAAAACAGTTCCCAACTGGGTGCATTTTGGCCAAGGCGAGGACTTCAAGTTAACC
>CAXHUQ010001487.1:155000-164000 GCA_964020085.1 Micromussa lordhowensis | reverse complement strand
ACGGAACTGTCCGAAAAAGTGCAATATCCCTGCAACCAAGCAATCAAAAACGGCTTAAATGAAGCAATACTGCTTATGTCAATAAATGAAGCTTTACTTTCAAGACAAAACTTTGTGCCTTTCAATTAACCAAGATTTAATTCTGTATGAAGGTTATTCGAACTTTGAACGCACAACCGGTAAAAATACCCCATTTTAAGAGCCTCCTGACGCGTAAACAAGCACGGTGACCCCATTTTTTTATTGCATTTTTATAATGTTCATATCATGAATGTTCATTACGCCAAGTTTCAAAAAAAGTTTGATAGTAGAACAATTTCAAGGGAATTACCTTAAGTGCATCACTGACTCATGTGGAGGTGCAGTAGTCTCTTGGTTGGAGCATTAGAGCAGTTTGAGGTTACAGTTAAGACAATAAAGTTAACTCCATCCAGGATGCCAGTTAACCAGAAGGTAAACCAGCTGACAAAATGGTGGCCTGGTACTGTAGTTACTTGTACCTTGCAATGGACTATCATTCCATCCATGTTGGGGCAGAAATTATGGTCACAATTTCATCTCATGAAAAACTCAGTACTATAATCCTACTTGTATAAGTTGATGGTTTCTAAAGACGACCTTTTTGTACATGTATGTAAATGGATTTAATTTTGTGGGATATTTGTGCTTTTTATAGGGAGAATGAAGAACCAAACCAACAGATAGCAAATACATTACTGAAAGAAATTCAGGAAGTTGAGCAAATTAAAAGTGATGCCACCAGCACAGAGAAGAGAGTTCTGGGTAAGCTCTTGTAAATGTTTGAGAGGACTACCCTAAAATTTGCAGGTGTGCTCATCATACATGTATATTTCGAATGAAACAGACAGGTACACAATTGTTGCAGGTACATGTATTACAGAATACAGTTAATAATTTACATACCAGTACATAAATTGTAAAAGGCATCTTGAGAAGGAAGTTGTCAAAGATTATGTTGCAATTTCCAACTTGAAGATAACTTTATCTGTAAGTGTAGGAGGTCCAAAAAAGAGAACATAACCTGACATGCTCAATTGTTTATACTTGTGATTTGGTCGGTTCTGTTGCACACCTACTACTTCTTTGGAAATTATCTAGCAAGCACTGTTATAACTATTTACATATTATATAATTGTAGAATGACAAACCGTTGGTTCTTTAAATTAAGTGAACTTCTGTCCTTGGTGTCCAAGAATGTGCCATTCATGGCTGTAACTGCCACCGGAACAAGAAAGACAAAGGAGACAATTATAACTGTTCTTCGCCTTTCAAAGTTTGTGGAGGTGTCAGAGAGGCCAAATAAAGCCAACATATCTTTCGGCGTCCAGTACACGATGAAGCAAAACTCGTTGATTCAGTATTTGAAAGTCAGACTTTTAATAAGCCTCCCTTGTCAAGAAATTCCCTGCCTCCAAGCATCTATACGTTTGTGAGGGTAGACCTTTCACTGGTAAATTGAAAATTTATGAGTCCCCCTCTATTAATTCCCCCGCTCTTGAGGTAAAAAATTAAACCAGCCAACCCCCTGCCCCCCTTTTGGGAAACACACATTAGGGGGATAGATTGGCTAATACAATATGGCAAGAAAACTGTATTCTATTTTTGGTTCCCAAATGAAGATGATAACTACATTAGACCGATCGATATCTTAGCCATAAATGAAACTAAATTGGATGACACAATAAGCGATAATGACATTCATATTTCTGGCTATGAATCTATTCGTAGCGATCGCTCTACCAATGGTAGGTCTGGAGGGGGTGTTTGTTTTTATATTCGTTCCGAAATCAATTATTCTGTTCGCTCTGATCTAATATGCGAACACATAGAGAGTCTCACTGTCGAAATCAAGAAGCCCAGATCAAGGCCTTTTGCCGTTATGACCTGGTATAGACCCCCTGATTCTTCAATTGACCTTTTTAGACCATTTGAAGCACTTATTGGAAAACTTGACTCAGAAAATATCGAATATTACGTCTTAGGAGATCTGAATTGTAACATGGCCGCGCCTAAGTTTGACAACAGTACAAATATCTTATCTAATATTGCTGAAGTTTACGGCCTTGATCAGTTAATAACGGAATATACTAGAATAACCGACAAATCAGCTACTCTAATAGATCTAATTTTTACAAATACTCCAGATAGGGTTGTCTGCTCAGGGGTCTCACATATAGGCATCAGCGACCACAGTTTAGTTTACGCTTTTCGTAAAGTTTCTATAGAAGCGACAACTAATAAGCATACTACCCTAAGATATAGGAAATTTAAGAATTTTAACTCTGATCACTTTCGCAACGATATATGTCAACAGGATTGGAGTAACATCGAAAACTATTCTGATCCTAATTTAATGTGGGCTGCATGGAAACAACTATTCCTGGAATGCGTAAACAAGCATGCCCCACTTCATGTAAAACGGGCGCGCGCCTCTAAGTCACCTTGGATTACTCCTTACCTAAAGAAACGAATGCATGACAGAGATATTCTTAAATTGAAAGCATCACGTTCTAAGGATGCTAATGACTGGCTACAATTTAAAAAATGTCGCAACCTAGTTAGAGTATCAGCCAATCAGCGAGCACAAATGCTTATGTCAACGATGTCCTCACTAAACATAAGCATAAGCATAAGCATAAGAAAAGAGCTTATGCTTATGCTTATGTCGCGGCTGTCCTCACTAGCGCATAAAGCTTCTTATGCTCATGTTTATGCTTATGCTTGCGTCGCTAGTGAGGACCGGGCTTTATTAAACTTTACAATGCCATCTTCACGCTCCGGTGTGACAAATCATGTATTCGTCATAATACTAAAAGACCCCGCTGAAGCGTTGTTAACTTCACAAGAATCCATTACTACAGTGTCGCTACATTTCATGACTTTCTTGCGGTGAATGGGAAGTGAAATGTAAGGAAATATGTTTTTTTGGTTAAAGATACGTCGCTATCAAGATAAATAGTTTGCTGTCTTTCGCTGTCAGCGCCGCGGTGCGAAATACTGTACTTACATGTAGCTTCAATGCCGCTCTATTTGGTTTGAGTATTTCATCTTTGATACAAAAGTACTTCCAGGGATAAAACTTTCTTCCAAATAAATAGTTTCTTCAGAGTCCGGAAAAAAAACAATCGTTAAGCGACAAGCCACATTACAGTTTAATTAAAAGCAAGTTTTTTAATTCACACGCTTGAACTCATGTCGCATGACAAATCACGTTTTTTGTAGTCACGTGCACTTGTGTCGGTATGCGTTGAGAGTTGTTTATGTGAATACTATTGTGAAGCTTCTGAAAGTTTGCATCGATCAACGAACGAATTCGGAAAGCTTGTACATACCATAAAATCACATTGGTAAATTCTCGGTAAATTCGATGAATTTACCTAGCTTGTGTGTACGGTGAAATTGCGTAATTGACAATCATTTGTGAGACTGCCGGTCACGGTCTCAAATGGGCTAAATGCCCGGCATACATGTAAGTTCGGTAAATTCCGGTGTCAGTAAAACGCGGGGCCGGGGTCGGGGTCGGGGTCAATTTTTTTTTCTTTTTTGTTATTTCCTTTTTTTCGGTTTTTTAACCGCAACGCAGATTTCTCGATTTTCATCAGCAGTGAATCCTTAATAACTATATCTTCGAATTGGCATATATAAAACAAGAGAATGAAATGCGGTGGAGGTCGTACCGCAAACAATCCGTGTGACAGTTCGTCAAACAGTCGAATATAGACGCTGCACAAATCTCATTTCCAGGCCAGCGCCGATTTCTTTATTACAGAAAGCGA
The DNA here is from genome assembly GCA_964020085.1 of Micromussa lordhowensis. Taxonomy (NCBI): domain Eukaryota; kingdom Metazoa; phylum Cnidaria; class Anthozoa; order Scleractinia; family Lobophylliidae; genus Micromussa; species Micromussa lordhowensis. Next base: position 160,203 of record CAXHUQ010001487.1, on the reverse strand, counting down.
CATGACAAAGACCAAAATCTTTGAGACAGTTCAATGCGAGTACATAACGTGCAAATCAACTGGTCTAGGCTAACGCGGGCTTCCGTGGTCCCGTAACCATTACCGAATTGACAGGTAGGTCAGTCTGTTGAGAGGCCAGGGAGATTACAGTTCATGATTACACAACAATGCAGTATTGTATATCTAATAATATTCAACCCAGGGCAGAACAGAATAAACGTTGTTAAAAGCATCAGGAATGATCTTACAACTGTAGTCATTTATTTCTTAGAAACACAACTTTACACTGACAGTGCTTCACATTAAAGATAAACTTTAAACTATCTGGCGAGATATAACTTTCAGCAAAAGAGCAGTTACCTCATGTCATCGCGATTGTTCACAGTCGTAAACAGATTCGATAGTATAGTTCGAACGTTCGACGTTCGTGGCACTACTTGGTTTCAGACGTCGAACTATAAACGAACTCAATTCATAAATAATTTGAAAACATTTCTTTCGATTGTCTGCAATCGGCACAATCGCTGGTTTACGTTTTGGTCTTACAATAATGTTACATTCGACGTCTACAAACCAACCGTTGTTCGACTCGAGGCCATTGTTAATACCGGTAAAAGGCTCATTTATATGCAGTGTCATTTAACCTTAATAATTTTTAAGACCAAGTAAGCATATAATTTCTCCAAACCACTATGTTTAGAAGTTTGTTAGAGTACCCTATCTTTATGTTAGAAATGATAAATTTAGACAAGTTGCAGTTATTTAGTCATAGGCGGCACTGCAAAGTAAATGGACTCGAAGGAAAGTTCCTTAGCTTCTTCTAAAACCACAAGATACTTTTCTAGTATAACGAAATTCAAGAGTTCATTACGAACACACACCACTTACTGAGAACATTTTAATTCGCAAGGGGCACCATCACTAGGATTTTCCTGTCCAGCAGAAGTAAAGTCAACACTGTGCTAAAATCACCCAATTCTATCCTCGTCGTACATAATGACAATGTAGCTAATTAGTGCTTGATAACAGACTAAGTCATATTCTTCTGAGTTGCCATTTGATGCGAAGATGAGTGTTAGCTTTTAACCGTAATATGGTAATAGTGTGGCAGTGCCCATTTATTAAATCAAAATGGTGTAAATGCATTCAACACAATTATAACTAGGATATTATTCCTTAAATGTGATGCGTACTTTTCTAGTTCAACAACAACGACACCTACTGGTGATACACGACAAACAGCCTAATGCATTATTGTACTAACCATTTGAACTTACAAAGAACGCAACCCTAAGTCACTTAATACCCCTCTTTTACTCTTCAATATAACATGCCAAGTTATAATCAGCCATCACCTCGAGTGTTTCCTTGTCCTTACTAAGCACATAATGTTATTTTGACAACACTCCATGCAACTGAATTCAATTCAATGCGGGTATTAAGCCGTGTTCACATTAGGCCTCGATTATGATCGAATTATAATCGAATTAGATATGAAATGGGTTCACATCAGCTAATTACAGTCCCTGATTATAATTGGATTACAATTACTTCAAACAACCCAAAGGGGGTTGTTTGAAGTAATTACAGTGCGTGATTGAACAAAATGGCGGAACGTGGTGGTTTGTCTCATCCGTTTTTGTTGTTTCAGACGGCATATTTTTCTTCTTTTAGCCTTCAAAGCTTCCTTTGCCTTTCTCCAAATCAAGTGTTGCGGTGAATAACATGGCAGCTGTTCGATAGGGCGCCATTTTGTTTTCAACTTTAGATTGCGAGGTTGCCCTGCCTAGTTTATTTGAATTTTCGCAGATGTGAATAGAACCATAATTGAATAAAATCGAATGGAGTATGATAGATTGAATCGTAATTCAGTTGAATATAATTAACATTTAGTGTGAACACGGCTTTAGTTTCGTGAATTGTCCACCTTATCTTATACTCTTCCAAGAAACGAAAGGAAGCAAAACATACAAGCTGCTATGTGCAGGAACTTACCATTAACACTCCCGCTGCCTTCCATACCTCGAACGAGTAAGAAGTGATGGTTCATCACGTGTACATTTTAGCGGGAAAAGCGATTGAAAACCACCCCATGATGCTCAGCGTGTAATTCGCGATTTCTCCTGAGCCGTTGATTATTAGCATTAGGTAATATCATAAAGAAAAAGACACAACAAAGAAAACAAAAGGAAAACATGAAAATAACAAAAAAGAAAATTATAAAAAGTTGACCCCGACCCCGACCCGGGCCCCGACCCCGGCCCCGACCCCGGCCCCGCGTTTTACTGACACCCGGTAAATTCGTCGAATGTAAAACGAAAATAGTATTTAGGATCGCTTGAAATTTCTAAAGAAACAGCAAATAATTTCAATGTAGGTTTGGTTGAGGATTTCAGTCGGAATTCGGTGAATATTTCTGACTGCGGGGCATTTAGTCTATTTGAGACCGTGACACGCAATCGGATAAAGACCAATGTGATTTTATGGTACGGCACAAGCTTGCACTGCAAATCCATAATAACTTTTAGAATCGCAGTTGTTCGAAAGTTAGAATGATGCCTATGTTTGCAATTTGTAAATAAAGTTAGGATGGAACGAATTATTGTGTTCATGAGAAATTGTGAAGCGGCATTTTGAAAGAAAGGAAATGTTTTGCGATGGCCAGTAATTGTGATGACGTCTGTGAAGATCTGTGAGAATTTCTCACGGGCGAAGACTTTGGTTTTCGTTGTTGTGCGATGCTTATAATTATAACATCGATGCCTACGTCTTCAGTGTATAGAGTTATGTCGGAACGACTTATTATGTTCGTGAAAATCATGACTAGGTAAAAGTTTTTCGGTGGCGCCAGTTTCGAGGTTTTGACGGCGGTTCTTTGAGAATCAAGGACGCAAAAACTTTGTAATTGTGAAGACGTCTGTGAAAATCTGTGAGAATTTCTCACGGGCGAAGACTTTGGTTTTCGTTGTTGTGCGACGCTTATAATTATATCATCGATGCCTACGTCTGCAGTGTATAGAGTTATGTCGGAACGAATTATTATGTTCGTGAAAATCATGAATATAGGTAAAAGTTTTTCGGCGGCGCCAGTTTCGAGGTTTTGACGGCGGTTCTTTGAGAACTGTCAAGGACGCAAAAACTTTGTACGTGTCAGTTCATTCAAAGTATACCGCTAGCTACACAGGCTAGCATTTACTTGACTGGATGCGATGACAGTACAGTATCTGGCAAGTGAAAACTTTGTTTTGGCTAGTGAATTAAACCTGTCACTAGCCTCTGCGTCAGCAAGCTGAAAAGTTATATATTTAGTCGCGAGCCCTGTTTAAAACAAGTTACAAGCACGGAAATTTCACGTATAAGAGCAGTCAATAAGGACACGCTTTTTAACAAAAGAAATTAGCTTCTATTGTTTCTTCGCCGCGGTGTACCGCATCTAGCTTGCCGCAACGTTCGGTTGCGTCCGTTCAAGACGAGGTTGAGGAATTCGTCCCACTGCGGTGAATTCGCGGCAGAACCCTTCGGCAAAGACGAGGTTTTACCGCGTGCTAATGGGTAAATACTTTCAGGCGGTACTGTATCTACAGGAGTATTCGAAATCTAAAAACTAAAATTTAGTATATGATGTGGTTAAAATTTTTCTTTGGTTTAAAAATTGTCCAGATCAGTATTGCTGGTAATCATATTTGTTTTTCTAGATAATGATCTTTTATTGATTGGAATCAAATGAAACTAATATATACACCGAATGCAAATATGGCGGTCCACTCGGTCGCCGCCCGGGACGAGTTGTATGAAAGCGAGGCTAGTGAGGCCTCTGTGTTTTGTTTATGCTTCACCAGAAAAGTCTTGCTTCGTTGTCAATCTGTTTTTATTTATTTCGCTTTGCCTACGAGTTTGTTGTGTTCTCAATGCCACCAGAAGAGAGCGAAAAATATTACACCATTCCCCTGTAAGGGAAAATAGTGGATTCGTGTAATTCGTTTAGACGAAGGAAGTGAGTTCACGATCACCGCGGGAACGAAAGTTTGTTGGCTACATTTCAGGTAAGAAGATCCTAAAAAATCGTTTAAATGACAAGCTTATGTGGTGTACTGTCTAGTAGTGTTCCACACGATTTGCATATAGCCAATGCCTTTTCCAAGGTAAAGAAAAGCTCCTATTGAAATACATCCTCTGCCTCAAAAGAAGAAGTTGTTTACGTCTGCGTCCACTCGCACGGAATTGCACAAGACAAATATTAAAGTGGAATCACCAAGCGAATGAACTTCAACTGCCCTATTCGTTGAAACCAGCGAAAGGAAATGTCAACGACTTGGAGCTACATGCGATCTGTTACATATTTGCTAAGATCTTCCAGCTTGAAATGTAGCGAATAAACTTTTTCAGTTCCCTGGGCGATCGCGAACTCCTTTCCTCCGTCTGTTTTCCCCTCAGAGGTGAACGGGCAAACTAAAAAAAACACTTTGTCTTCTGTGGAAGATTTCACTCCCTTCTGGTGGCATTCAGAAACACAAAACTCGCAGCCAGGGCGAAATGAAACAGACCAGATCGACGACGAAGCAAGACTTTTCTGGTGAAGCATTGTCAAAACAAAACACAGAGGCCTCACTAGCCTCGCTTTCATACAACTCGTCCCGGGCGGCGACCGAGTGGTCCGCCATATTTGCATTCGGTGTATATCAAAGAAGAATTTGATGCACCTCATATACTGGCCTGCTTATAATAGGGAAATATTTCTTCACAATTATTTCTTCCTTTTTAACATAAACTTCCAATAACTTTTAAAATTATGAACATTGAATGAACACATTAGCACAGTTGCTTTTCTGTAGACATTTCAGTATCTACTCTTTGAAATGTGTGCTATGTTAAAAACGTGAAATATTACAAAGAATATATGAGCTCACCCTTGTAACACTTTTGCTCCGTAGCGATTTTGCAATTTCTGATGGTTGATATTTTGTAAAGTATAACATGTACAGAGACTAAACACTACCCATGGCACTCCTTCTCTACATGTATACATATCCCAGTGTTTTGCACAAAATTAGTTAAAAGATCCCAGTGCTATTACATAACGTCCCTAGGGGCATGTCTTTATAAAAGTGAACACGCGTTTCGAGACTGGCGAGGGAGACACTATTTCGTTTATAGACTCTAGATACAAACAGAGCAAGAATCGCAACTTGAATACAAGGTTTAC
>CAXHUQ010001487.1:142500-147500 GCA_964020085.1 Micromussa lordhowensis | reverse complement strand
TACAAATGCTTTCCAGCTCACCCGCGTTGGTAGGTTTCAGGGTGATAGGAGGAAGGTTAACATCACTGATAAAAGAATTAACAGAGCAATTAACGTCGCGTATTGTACCAGCTAAGTTTGGACCAATGTTAGTAAAGTATTTACAAAATTTATCAGCAATTTCCTCGGGATTCGTTATTGTTTTACCCTCAGATTCAAATGATGAGGGGAAAGGCGCTCTACTTTTTCTTTTATTTACAACCTCATTAAGCAATTTCCAAGTTGTTCTTAGGTCATGTTTGGCACTCTCGAACCTAGTATCATAGTATTTACGTTTTGCGAGACGAAGTAGATGGTTCAATTTATTTTTGTAAGTTTTATAGATTTGCTCATTGGATAAAGAGGGTGATCTAATAAACTTTTTATACAGTCGGGTTTTTTTGCTAATAGATTTTAAAAGTCCAGGGCTGATCCAAGGGGAGCTGCGGTTGTTCAGAAGCTTCCCTTTAATGGCCTTTAAAGGGAAGCAGGCATTGTAGATTATCGAGTATTCCTGTATAAAATTATTGTAAGCTATATTGGGATCTTCATCGAGAAGTGAGGACCAGTTTGTGTTTGAAACATTTTCGTTGAATTTGCGCAAGTTTTCGTCAGTAAACTTGCGCATAAATGCTTTATTTTCTCCATCGCGTGTCAAGGTTAGGCCAGAAAAATAAGCAAAAACCGGCAGGTGATCGGATAAATCGTTTAGGACAACACCATCCCTCTACTAACTATGCTTGGATCGAGTGGTAAGTGAAAACTTGAAAATTCTATGAATTTGGACTCTCGTCTGTCTCGTTGGTAATCCCGTACGAATTATTCGCATTTTTGCTATTCATACGGGAATTTTTCCTCCTTCTAAGGCTGGTACAGTTTCAGTCATTCTGGTGAATATTTATACCTGTTCCAGAAGAACAGATGTGTTCTGTTATCTTCAACATAATTTTCTACAGAAATGCCAGTCTCCAATAGGTGAATTCCTCCAATCCCGGCCTCCAACTCTCAAAAAAGCTGGCGGTTTTGATCGCTGCTGCCGGTAATCTTTGCCATGCATATGACTCACATTGTTTCATGTAAGAAAACTTAGTGCTTCAATCTTTAGGTAAGAGCTTACCTTTTATTTTGCAAGAGAATAAGTGGTCGAAGTCTAGCAATTGTTGTAGTGGTCTTATCAAATGACTCCCGTATTCCTTGCTGTATTTTCTATTCATACGGGAGTAACTTAAGGTCTACTTTAGAAATCAAACATCTCCTAATACAGGTATATATTGATTTTAATGATAACTTTTACTGATACTCAGAGGATCGCGTATGAATTTAGCAAATAGACATACCCGCCGCTCTACTGTCCTTTCTAATCGCGTGACATGTGCGAATCGTAAGCAGAGAAAATTAATCTGGCTCAAAAAAACGGCACTCCTTCTAAAGGTTAATACGATAATTTGGATAAGCAAAAATCAGAAATCACATAAAAATCCAATGAAATGTACTGACTCCCGTACGAATAGCAAATACAAGTCGCCGCACGGGTGCCGTACGAATAGCCACTGCGTTTTTTTATTTGGGACGAACTCTGTGGTTTTTTCAGTTGCTTTTTTCGGAGTTCAAAATACTTTAAGCTAAGGCCGGGTTTAAACGTCGCATTTTACATGCGCTGAATCAAATATTACTAATTTCAGGGCCTGATTACATGGCGAATTTCAGCCCGGCTAACCGAGCTGAAAATTCAGCGCGACCTCTTAAACGTCTATTAAATTAAGACGGATGCAGCCCAGGGCGCAAGTCAGCCCGGGCTGAAAATCCTAGCCCGTTGTTTTGCTTCTGGACAAATTTAATTATCACATATGGACTTGATGACAAATTTATTTCTTACATTTAATTCATCTGGATTTTTATGGTATGAAATTTGATGTATAAACCAGGCCTTACATACTCCAGGAGGTAACTGTAGTTAGAAGAGTGACTCACTGTGCATGTAGTTCATGAAGGACAGATTTCCGCGATATCCCTGTAAAGTCCTCTCAGTTTTAACCTTAAGTTTGTTTTGCCTTTCATGAAGCCACTGCACACTTCATTCCAATTGGCAATATAGAACTACCAACAAAAGCAAGGCAGTTTAGGAGGGTCAATGATGAGTTTGTCAGCAGCCTGGAAGCTGAAATGGAAAGAAATCCTGCTGGAAGCTATGGGGCACTTTTTGTGGTGGCCAAGGAAATAACGAATAAAGACGATTGGAAATTAAAGGACAAAGACTCCTACACTTAATTATGAAGTCCTTGGAGGAACACATCTTTCTTTGGCTACAAAACGTATGCATGAAAAGCAGCCCAACAATCCACACTTTGCTGGGAGAATGTTCATAATTTATGTTGGCCTGAGTGTTGAACAAGCTGTATACCTTGGAGGTATGCATCAACAGTCCTCAATGTTTCAACATGAAATTACATACAGAGAGGAGGTACTTAGACAAATTTTGACATTAAAATTCTCTTCCTCAACTACACTTGTGTAGTACAATCTGGTTGGTTCTATATTATATGCAGCTTTACAGATGCAGTGGAATTAAATTCTACTTCATTAGTGGGTTGGTTTTGCAGCAGTTAGTACATTTGGTAAAACCATAAATTGATATGATGTTTTCATTTTATACAGGTTGAGCAATGTCGAATGCAATTGTTTGGATGTTCTGATGTTTCTGGTGATCCGCCTGAGCCGAAATCATCATGGAGGGAAGACTGTTCCTGTATATTGCATAAAGAGGTATCCTACAATCTAAAATATTGATGCACTCTGCTTTTATACAGAAATACATGTCACTTTCATTAATTGCAAGCAATTTACTTCTACAATGTACATGTAGTTTCAAACTTAAGCAATTTAGAGAAAGGCACAGTGTCACAGTCCTTTGTAATGTAAGTTAGTGGTAAGGAGATTACTGCATGATGAAAACACTTTCTGTGAACATTTGTCTCCCTCTATAAAAGCAACTGTTTAACTGGTACTTGCACCTGAGCTCAAACCTCTGCTTGCAGCACAGACAAAGTGAAATAAATGTACAACACATGCACATTCAAGTGCACAACACAGTAATCATGTGGATTCCACAGTTACAGCTGTAGTGTCATATTTTGCATAAATTTAGCTAATTTTATCCTTTTTAACACCACTATTTATTTGTTACCAGAATGCAAATTTATGCATTGAACCAGAGTGCACTGTGCCACTTTTTACCATATTGTTCTTGAATGTTTTGCATCATCAGTAATGATAGCTAACTTAATTCTTTTGGCTAGGATGTAGTTCAAGAAGTTAAGGACATTGTCGACATGGTCATAAGCGTCAATTGTAAGTGGCTGATGACCATATTCAATGTCATCATAATATGCCCTGTCAGAGCATCTGACCTTGTGGCAGAAGCTCTGACTACATGTACATCTGGAGCTGCCAAGACTCAGCAAGGCTTCATAGTTGACACAAACAGGAAAAGAGAGTCAAAAACAAAAGGTAAGTGAATTGTGATGAAATTTAAAAAATAAAGTTTTATCTTAAACTGACTTTTACTTTTCAAAAGGGTGACCCCTCAGAAGTCAAAGGATTAGAAAATCAATTGCCTAAACTCTTTCCCTCCTAAGAATGACTTCACAGATTTTTCTCTGGCTAATGCCATACAATTTTACTCATCAAAGGGATACTCTTAGGGGTTTAAGGGTTTAAGTTACCAAGTGCCATACTGTAACTGGTTCACTTAAAGATACTGACCACTAACTGTTTAAAATAACTACACTAAAATTAAGTTTGATTTGTTGTGGGACTGGCAGTACAGCTGTAGCTACTGTAGCTGGAGAGCACTGAACTAGTTCTCTTGTTGAACAATAAAATTGGGGAATTTCAAACCTTAAAGCTTCCAAGCTTCCGTGAATTTCATTGTTGCTTTAAACAGAATTTCATGCTCCTTTAGCCCAGTCAGTCATTTTACTTTTGCCTTACTAGAACATTGACTCCTGGAGCTTTTTGCGAAAAATGCATTTTTGGACATTTTGGTGGTTTTTAGGCTGGACCTCGGCCAAATTAGCTTCAATCTGGTCGAAAATGCATTTTGCAACACAACTGCTTACCTTTCTTGCCACTAGCATTGCATTTTAGGACATTTTAACCCAGGCATGCGCAGAAATCAAAATTTTGAGATTTTTGGAATTCTTTTTTAGTCTTTCTTTTTTCTCCTTTTCACTTCTTTTTGCTGCATTGGTTGACCTTCTACTGGGCTTGCTTGCGGTTAAACAACTTCTGTCGTTGAGACGGGCAATTTTTACCATTGAGCAGCCAGGTGTAGCTGCAGGAAATTTTAGTCTGAGTTTTTTGCTCAACTTTTTGAGCATTTTTGTACATATCTCAGGCTCTCTTGGGCTGATCACTCTGATCTGGGCATCATTGGAAAGGTCTCTTCCTCCTGCAGAAGTTGAGAATCAATGATGCCAATCTGGTTAAAAAGTGATGACATCAGAAGTGGAAGAAAGGCCAAGGTTCGTCACGGGCGGTTATGGGTGACACAGGAGTCAATAGGTTAATCTCATATTTTGATTAACAGGATTTTCAGTTATCTAAGCTATTCTGTATATAAATTAGTTTATTGATGCATTAATTTGTATTTCAGACCTCGTCATGACTGAGGTTGTCAGCTCATTTGTTGTGGGGCACTGGGCTGTGGCAAGACAAATGGTGGACAGACATGTGTCCAGATGCACAACTAATGTGCTATTAGTGTAGAATAAAGAAACAAACAAACAGCCGAAGGAAGCGTATGAACAACTTCTTACAACATTTTCAGAGCAAGGGGACCTCATCCTTGACATTGGAAGTGGAAATGGTAAAGAAGGTTTTTGTTTTGTTGTCTGGGAACCACTATACACCCTAAAAACTGTGTATTGACTGCCAATTCTTTTATTTGGCATCAAGCACGGACAAATAGTCACAATTGTTTT
>CAXHUQ010001487.1:125000-132500 GCA_964020085.1 Micromussa lordhowensis | reverse complement strand
AAATGCTCTCGAGAGGGCATCAACCAGAAACATCTAGCTTCCCTTCTCATACCTTACTTCCAGGTCATACTTCTGAAGACGAATTATCATGCCCTGCCTCTAGTGGCTTGTGGTCGCTGAAAACAATGGTCTTATAGCCAAACGTATAGTGGTTAAACTTCTCCACTGCAAAAACAATCTTGCCCCGCCTCGACTAGCTTCTCAGCTATTTGCGTGGCAAACTACCCCAATTTGTACTTTAAGATAAATAAATAAATAAAATAAAAGTTGTTGTAAAAATAAAAGTTGTTGTTAAAAAAAAAACAAAAAACAATCGCAAGCATCTGAGCAAAAACAATTGCAACCATCTGAGCGTAACGCGTCTCAGTCTCCGTTAATGCTCGGCTTGCATAAGCAATGGGATGAACGCTTTGCATTAGGGCTGCGCCCAGACCAGCTTGACTGCTGTCACATTGCACTTCCAATGGCTCATCCGGCTTGTAGTAGGCTAGCACAGGAGCAGATGCAATAAGGCCCTTCACTTCATTCCAAGCACGGTCTTGCGCGTCGGACCAACACAATTCAACATCCTTATGGGTAAGACCGCGAAGCGGTTTCATTACGTCAGACAGGTTTGGCAGGAAACGGCTTAGGTAATTCACCATACCATTCAAACGCAACACATCCTCAGGCTTTTCTGGTCGCGGCATTTCTGTAATAATAATCGCCTCGACTTTCTGCGGATCTGGCTTCAGGCCCTCAGATGTCAGAACATGTCCATGAAAAGGAACTTCCTTACACTTGTATTCCAATTTCGCACGATTGAGCTTTATGCCCTTCTGCTGACACTTCTTCATGAAACCCTTCAGGCAAGTGTCGTGGTCAGCATCGTCTCTTCCACAGATGAGTACGTCATCGGCAATACACTTCACACTAGGCAGGCCTAACAACTCTTGATTCAAATGCCTTTGCAATATCTCACTCGAAACACACAAGCCAAACGGTAAACGAAGACAGCGGTATCTCCCATGTGGAGTTGCAAAAGTTGTCAACAGACTAGACTCTTTATCCAGCTCCAATTGCAAGAAAGAGGATCAATGCAGACACGAAAATCACCAGACGTTTTTACAGCAACAACAAACTGGCTGACCCATTCAGTCGGTTGATCCACAGGAGCAATAACTTTAAGATCCTGCAACCTTTCGAGCTCCACCTTGAATTCTTTAACAGATACCGGTACTTTCCTGGCTGGGAGAATCACTAGTTGGCAAGCGCGATCTACCTGCAGATGAACCTTTCCAGGTAGCTTGCCAAGACCATTATCAAACACATCTGGGTAGTTGTTAGCAAGATCGTTTCCCAAATGCTCCACAACGCTAACAAAGTTCTCCTTGTGCAAGGTTAACAAACCCATCTTCTCGGTAGCGTTTAAACCCAGGAGAGGAGTTAAACTCTCCTTGACGACTTCGAATCTCACTTTGTACTTCTTATTGTTCCGGGGATTTACAACTGGCAGAGCACATGTCCCAACAGGCTTGACCTTGGTGTCATTCCACACAACGAGGGACTGGCAACAAGGCTCCAGATCCAATTCTTCCACATACTTAGATGGCAAAATGTTTGCACTAGCTCCACAGTCAATTTGAAATCTCACTGGTTTCTGCTGAACCAACATCTCAGCAAACACAGCTTTGTCCTTCATAGCTTGCACCCTTGCAACGCTGATCTCTTCCAAGTCTTCATCGCTCTCAATGGCGTTAACCGCCGGATCTTTGCACCCTTTCGCAAAATGATTCTTTTTTCCAGACTGTCCGTCTGGAGTCGGAACTCGAGGTTCCTTTTTGCTAGATTTGACTTGGTTGATGTTGTCCACTAGTTTCGATAGCGACTTCATGTGCAACGCCGTGACTTCTTCTCTGCGGCAGATATCGAAACACCGATTCAAGGTGAGATCTCGAATTCTCAGAAGCTTCTTGGTAGTCTGCTCATATGTAATCCCAAGCACAATGCGATCACGGATAAGACTATCACGCAAGCAGTCACAAAAGTTGCACGTCTTGGCCAAGGTTTTCAGTTGGGCAACAAAACAATCGACCGACTCGGTTGGAACCTTGTTCCGCTTGTTAAAACAGTATCGCTCATAGATCTCATTGACGTCTCCAACGCAGTGTTTCTCCATTTTAGCCATTACCACTCGCCAATTATTCAAATCTTCGCCCTCGGTGTAACTGAATGTTTTGATAACTTTTAGAGCGTCATCGCCAATCGTGTGCTTGAACATCGCAAGTTGGTACGGTAAGCTTTCTTGATCTAACCTAGAAATAACGAAATAGTTGTTGCACTTTTCCTTCCAAAGCTTCCAGTTATCGGCTACTTCTCCGCTGGGCTGCAATGCAAGAGGTTGAGGTGGAGAAATTTGATGAAACATTGGAGACTGGCTTGTTGAAGGGTGAGCAACCGTAGCAGAGCTTCCACTGGTTCCAGTATGGCCTTCCTCATCGCCCATGTCGCAGACAGTTTAATTCGTCGACGACAGCCAAGAGGAACTAGACTAATTTTCCGCTCGCTGCCACGATGTAATAAAATGAAGGACGACCAAAGAAACCAAGAGACGTTTACTCAAAGAATGACACATAGCAACTCACTACGAATATTTTTGACTGATGAAGTCCGGTTGAAAAAACGGACGAAATATTTCATAAGTTTTTAACTTTTAGCTCCGAGTTTGTAAAACTTTTTAACTTTTAATATTTAAGTAGTTCAACTGACGGGAGCGGGTCTCTAGAGAATGCACGTGCATCTTATACATAACTCATATAACACCCTTATTATAACACCCAGATGCTTCGACTGTCCGACAATTCTTTACGGCCTTCCCAAATTGGCATCTTCTTTGTGATCATTAACGTAGTATTCGTTATCTAATAGAGAACAATTCATTTTCCAGAGACCAGGTCCTTTGATATCGTTAGAATCATTTACAAGTTCCAGGGAAATTGCAGCATGATCTGTTTTAATGGATGGAATTATATCTGTTGTTTTAGCTAGATCATGTAAGGTGTGTGAAATCAGCCAGTAATCCAAACGACAAAAAATCATTGTAGAATTTTGGCTCCATGTAAAACTTTTCCTTTCAGGGTTCTTGACACTCTATATATCATCAAGATCGAGTTCTTCTTGTAGATTTTCAATTGTGGTTACAACAGATTTTCTTGGAATTAACAGACCTCCTTTTTTATAAAGGATTGGATTAGGAGGGCAGTTAAAATCTTCACCTATAATAATGTTCTCTTCTTCATCAAAGTTATTTTTTCGCAGTGTCGTAAGTAAATTGTTAAGAAATTTAATGATATTTGTGTCTTTGTTTGAAGCATAAACATTAATCAAAACATACATTTTATCGTTAAACTCAGCTTTTAGTACGACATACCGTCCCAAGGGATCAAGAGTTTTAGAGTGGATTGTACAATCAACACCTTTTTTAACAAGAATAGCCACCCCACAATGAATTGGAGCTGCCATGAGCCATAATAATCTCACTTCCCCATTCTTTTTTCCAAGATGTTTCTGAGTCTTTCTTTGAGTGAGTTTCTTGTAAGAAAATAAAATCTTATTTCTGTTTTCGACACCAGGTAAATATCATTTTCGTTTTCTTAAAGTTGCCTATGCCCCTCACATTTAACGAAATCAATTTACACGTACCAGCGCTCATTCCGGAAAAAATAAGATAATTGTAGGATTGCAGAAGAAAACTTGTGTATGTTAATTTGAAAACGCGTCACTGGGTTTCCGCGGAGTTAAACTATTAAAGAGTTAAATATTCTATTCAGATTATTGGGAAGAAGCACGACATACTTCATCACTACATAAAAGGAATAAAGAAACCTTCCATTACCCGACACATACATGTATACATTACAAAGTTGGAACAGCAGGAAAAACAATTGCCTCATGTTCCACATTAATAACCCGTCTTCTAAACAACCGTTCCTTCAGAAAAAAAACTCCTCCACCGCAATTCAAATATAATAAGAATAAGGTGACAATGGAGCGAACTTTGATTCCAAAATTCAATCTGCAAAGCGGGGGTGACTTGATCTATTGTTATGGCAGAGACTAACCAACACAAGAATAAGCAGAAATTATAATTTAACACATTGTCCATCAATATATCATTTTTCCGGTTCAGATTTGCTAAAGTTAGCGCGCCTACCTTCTCTCCTTGCCTCCTTCAGTCTTCCCATCTGTAATTTTCTCTTTTAATGTAACTCTTTTGGAATGTCTTCGAACATCCTGTAATTAGTGCCTTTAAGGCTGCGCCCTTGCTTGAATACTCGCTCTCTGTCCGAGAATCTCAGGAACCGTGCAATAATCGTTCGGCCGCCATCCCCGTTGTCATTCTTTGGCTTGCCTAGCCTGTGTATCCGCTGGAATTCGATGTTCTTGGCGTCCTCAATTCCGAGTACGTTTTCAAGGAAGCCCACGAGGACGTCTTCAGTGTTCTCACTTCGAGTTGAAGCTGCATTGTTCTGGGAAGCTTCTGCAGTTCCTTCGAATTTTAGATTCTCCCTTCTGCTATAAGCCTCTAAATAACGAATTTTCTGATGACATTCATCAACTTCCTTGTTACTGTTACAGACTGCTTTGAAGTTGGTTAATGCGTTCATCAACAAATTTGGAATTAGTTTCCATGTGAGTGAACTTTTCATCCAGTTTCTTCTGCTTGTCCTTAACGGAGTCAATATCAATCTCCACGAAAGATAACTTACTTCGTAAACTTTTTACTGTGGTGTTTAAATCCTCCATTTTCTAGTCCAAACTGCATAGTTTTGCTAGGATTAGGTCGAATTTCTCTGCGACGCCTTCAGATAGGTTCAAAGCGGCCATTACTTGGTCTTCGTCTCTTGGACTTGTCACGTCGGGGGAGTTGGATTCTTTGGCTCGTTTTACTACAGGTGACGCATCCGAGGGACTGCAGGTTGTGTCATTGCGATTGAATTTTCTTTTTGGAGTTACATAAACTTCTGAAATCTCCATAGACGACCAAAAAGAATGAAAAAATGATAGCGCACGTTGGAGCTTCCAAAACTCACATCTTCATCCGAGCAAGCTCTCCCCAGAAAGAGACTTGTTGATTTACATCGTTTGGAGCATAGATGTTGACAAGTACAATTCAGCCAAGGACATTATCAGCCGACATACCAGCAAGCCAGAAAGGGGTTTATTTTTTTTATAACCCTCCCATTAATTTTCATATCGCGTGTAAACTGCTCGTAAAAAGCCACTGTTGATGTGATGGTGAATGCCCGCGATTGACGATAGCAAGTACATTTAATTGGTTTAATTAAATGTATCTCCACTGTGATTGGACCATAACCTTGATAAACTATCATGTGAATAAACCCTCACAACACCTCTTAAATCAAACCTCGAAAACTGGGCGCTTTTTAGCTTTTCTGGCTCGGTAGTAATTTGTCAACTTTTTGCACTTTTTGGAACAGCATTTGAGATGTTGCCAATATCACCAGACTCTACGAAACGAGTTTGTTTTTTTTTCCTGTAAAATAATAAAGATGAAAGTCGAAACGTCTTTCCCGCTGACTTTGTTTCTTTCGACGGAAGTAATCGGAGGACAAATATCGACGCGAGCGGGGGTTATTGCGTGGTAACTGTCTGGCGATTAAGACCACGTGACGTAAAGTAGCCAATAAAATCACGCGAAAATTAATGGATGGGTTATGTTTCATAGTCTTTGATGGCGGAATTTCCTGCTCGCATCTTTGTATTTTCGCACTATTTAACTTGCCTTGAGTGTTCGCAATAGAGGAGTCTAGAAACCAAAGACTCTGCCTGTAGTACCTGAGGAGAGAGTTCCATAGATGTAATCATGTCCAGAATTACACAACGACCTTGACAATATATTAGTGGGCATAGCTAACTAGTTTTTTGTTAGTGAATCTTGACCACCAAATCATAATGACGTATTGAGAGAAAAATTATGTGCAGATATGCTGGAGGAAACGAATTATCAAAATCAAAATATTTAAAAGATGCATGGATCATGTTGTAATTTAGTGAAAAGGCATGATGTTTTGGCTGTTTAACTTATCGTAGCCTATAAGAATTCGCATTTACTTAGCTTTCAAATGGCGTCTTAAACTTAGAAGGCTGCGTAGTTGTAATGGAGAAAAAATATTTACTAGAGTCGGTTAGCATTGCGACTTTCAACGAAAAATGAATTGTGTTGCAATTCGAACTCGGTAACTACAGTAAACTATAACATGATGTTTTGGCTGCTTGACATATCGTAGCCTATTAGTCGCTCCGTACTGCGAATCTACATTTATCTAGCTTCAAATGAGGTAATTCTCTATGTACACTTCGACAAATGAAAACCATGTTCCAGCTTTTAAGCGTATTATAATAATATTCGCCACGGATTAAGACCTTTTCCTTTCCGCAAGGCATTTCTCTCAACATGGTTGATAGGTAGAGCTCGTTGGCGTCATAGCGGATGATTCGCTTATAACAGCGCGGCTCTGCAATCTGTTGCGATCTTACTTTTGTCACTCCCGCTTCGTGTTACTGCGTGAACAGGGGGCTTTGCCCGTCGACAACTGCTGTCTTCAGCTTTTCACAAGCTTCTTAGCAAGGGCTGTCGCGAATGCGATTTTCTTTATTTACTAACACAACGACTGAGTTAACATGGAAAAAAGATTCTTTGCTTCGAGTACATGTTCCGCAGGAGAGGCTACTAAGCCTATAGTGTCGTGGAAAGAAGAAGGGCTTCTACGACACTCCCCAGCCGAGAAGTTCTAACTGTCAATGTTCGGGATGAAAGGAAATTTCAACAGAACGAAATGGAGTTATTACAGATAAAAACAAAAACGGATAACAATTTGCGGTCATGATTAAATGTTCAACAGTTTGTTTAGGGCTTTTCTAGCTTAAACAGCCGCCCTCCGGATTGGGCGCTCATTCGCAAGTTTCTGTCCGCTCCTCTTGCGACTTGCATCGCGCTGGTCACCCTCACGTCGGCTGGGCTGGACTGGGGTTTCTCTTTTTTCAGCACATTCCACGGGGAACAGAAAGTTGAGCGTACGGTTCAATAACGTCCCTGGCGCTGTCCGGACTGTAGCTGCTCTGACTTCCCCGTCTCTACTTGAAATGAGTTTCTCTACAATAGTTAACTTCCAGGTATCTCGTGGCGAACTTTCCTTTAGAAGTACAGCGTCTCCTTTAGTAGGTTGAGTTGAGGATTGTGTCCTGGGAGCTTTAAAGTGTTTCTGGGTCTGTTCACGCCAAAACATGTCAAGATGTTTCTGACCTTTACGCCACATGTCAAGGAGTTTTTGTGAGGAATTCAACTCGCTTAGGAATTTGGGGTCTTGTTGTCGATCTTCCTCTGCTAAGGATGGTACGCCTGTTTTGGGGTTAAGGCTGACGAAATTTCCTAGAGTGAGTGTGAATCCGGATCTGAAGTCAGCTCTTACATAGACGAATGGCCGGGAATTGACGACT
>CAXHUQ010001487.1:90000-117500 GCA_964020085.1 Micromussa lordhowensis | reverse complement strand
TGTGTTTATGTGTTTATTATTCAAACATTAATAGGCTACAAAGTATAGTGTATAGTGGTTTTAAAGCAGAATGTTTATCACTCTTCCGTTGATAATTTATCAGATATGCTGTGACTTAAACTTTCACTTTTGTGAGTATCAAACAGAGAAGAGAATGCTGACTGACGAAGGCGGTCCTTCGTATCAGGATCGATTTAAAACACCGCCGAGGCCTTCACCGAAAGAATTGGTAAGATTTAAGCCCCGTTGAATTTTCAACGTAAATTCGTTGATGTAAATGTTCACTCTATATATTACTCTGTTGCTCATTGACCTAGATCATTCAAGCAAGCAGTCCACCAGCGCTACAAGAGAGACAGGAGGAGAAATAATTATTTTGCAAATCAAGCTTGCTAAAGAGACGAGGTGTACTTCAATTGCCTAAAGTGAGAATCACAAAGTGAGATGTTTTGTTGTGGGCCATCGTTAGCTACTGATGCATCTGTTAGTACAACTCCTAAATGCTGCAAGCGTTTTTTAAAGTTAATTTCTTGTTGTCGTGGTACAATCGCTGACGATGGACAAGATGGTCACGATAATGGTCACGATATTCATTTGAAATGCGTACTAGCTTGCTGCGGTGGTACAGTAGCAGATAACAACATTGCAGATAGAGCCAACAGAGAGGAGTGCTGTGTAGAGCAAGAACAAAAGAGAAAACGAAAGAAAAAAAAGAAAAAATAAAAACAAACGAGAGAAAACTGTCCAAAAAACAGATTGACGGCGTTGAAAATCGAACGACCTAGAAGCAACTGCAGAGGAAACCGAGTTGGATAAAGTGTGCGAGTTATTGCTCTGTTTTACGCGCGGTGCCCTTGATCTTTTTGAATTAATTACTAGTGTGTATAACAACTGTGAGACAAGCTAGAAACAACTGCAGAGGAAACCGAGTTGCATAAAGTTTGTGAGTTATTGCTGTTTTAAGCGCGGGGACTTTGATCTTTTTGAATTAATTAGTAGTGTGTATAACAAACGAGGAGAGTACATTAGTGTTATAAATAAAGTAATCACACAAGAGTATTTTAGTCATGTTGAGCACTGAAAGCGAACAGTTATTAAACGAAATTTATTACAATGTAAACCACCCAGCAGGTTTTAGCAATGCCTCACGATTATATCATGCCGTCAAGGGAAAAGGGATAAAATTCAAAGATGTACGCGAGTTTTTAAGTCGCCAACGTTCACATCAGTTGACAAGACCCAATCGTTACAATTACACAAGGCGCAGCACAGTTAGTAGGGGCTTGGATCACTTCTGGCAAGCCGACTTAGTAGAGCTTGCCCACGACGCTTATTCTAGACGAATAAATAAGGGGGTAAATTATTTGTTGACTGTTATAGACGTGCTTTCAAGATATGCTTGGGTTGTACCTCTCAAAACAAAATCGGCACAGTCAGTCAGTAGAGCACTAGAAACCATTTTTGTCACGTCACAGCGTTGGCCAAATTACCTCACGACAGATGAAGGAAAAGAATTTTACAATTCTCACGTGAAAAAGTTGCTGACCAAATACAAAGTGCATCACTTTAGCGTGTACAGTCGTATGAAATCTAGTTTATCGGAACGCTTCAATCGCACTCTCAAAGAGAAAATATATCGCTACATGATAGCAAATGGAACACGCAAATTTATAGATGTCGTGCCTTCTTTGGTATCGGGCTACAACAACACTATTCACACAGCAACAAAAATGCGTCCAGCGGAGATTAACTTGCTCAATGCTCCGGCTTTGGCAAGACGACTTTATGGTCAAAGCAGTGCCTCCTCATCTACTGATCTCCAGAAGAGAGACTTTAAATTCAAACTGGGCGATTTTGTACGCTTGTCGAAAACACCAAGACCTTTTAGAAAAAGTTATAAAGGCAATTACACGCAAGAGATTTTTATCATTTCGTCCAGACGTAGAACGGCACGAGAAGGGTTAAACGTGTACAAGGTACGAGATTTTAATGACGAAAAGATTAAAGGTTCGTTTTACGAAGCAGAACTACAACTGTATCACAAGCCGACCAAGTGGACAGTTGAAAAGAAATTGAAATATAAGGGGAGCAAAACGAAAGGAAATCAAGAAGTGTACGTTAAATTTCAAGACTTTCCTGACCAATTTAACCGGTGGATTACGCGTAAACAATTAGCTCAAGATTATTATTCTTAAGACACTCAAGACAAAACCGTCAACATGTCCCTGAAAAATCGATCAACTCTACATTATGAAGTAGATGACGTGTTTGATCTCATAGTGCTGTCCAACGACAAAAACGTTCAGAAAAATTTTGATGATGTAACCAGGCGCGCTTCTTTTATTTATCGTCTTCCATACCCTCTGGATTTAACTCGAGGTTGGCAAGTGGCTTTAGTTAAAATGACTATTCCCGTAACGGACAATTCTCAAGTGCAAGATTCACCTCATTCTACCTTGGGATTAGGGGGTAAATCAAATAAGATCTTGGCCCGTATCAGAAATACACAAAATAACACAATTGTCGATGATATTTCGTGGGACAGAAACAAAGCATTCCAAAACTTCTTTCAACTCGCTCAAGACGTATTGAGCCGATTTACCTCAAACAATACACTAATGTGTGTTCAGAATGTTTTCCCCACGGATAAAGGTGAAATTTCGAACGTGAGCTTTTTCCAGTTTGCACAATATGTTGAAAGCGGTACGCAATACAAATATGCCGTTGTCACAGATTTTGAACCCTATTTGCACGAATTATTAAATCAACCAAGAGGTGAACTATTTCAGCGATTGAAAAGCAAGCACTCACTATCAATTAAGAGAGGATGGATTGTTAAGAATGGAGCTTCTAACATCCACGGTAAAACTAACGTTGTAAGTTTTCCCGTCGATGGTAGGCATTACGGGATGAGCTTTGTCAGCCAGAGAGCTGATGAAAACTACACTGGTATCGTATTTACGAATCGCTTCAAAAATGCCAGCTGGGATGTTATAACTCTAGAAATCGGCATAGGGTTAGCTAAGCTATTACGAATAGAAAGTGAAGAAATGTACAACAAGTATTGGAGTGCACCCGATTGGCGTTTTAAGGAGGCAACGACGACTAAAGTTTCTATCGCGATAAAAGACCCTAAAACGTTTAACTCGAAAGTCATCAAGCACAAAATTGTTGGGGAGGCAGCTTTGATGGACAGCATTGTTCCCTATATCGGTACGTTGCGACACAAGAATGATCACACTGTATTCTTAAATCTACCCACAGACTATTCACTGGAATTAAAACAACCAGACTCGGAAGCTTTTACACCCTTGGCGCAAGAAAATGGGGAAATAGACTTAAATGATACAAAACATGCAGCCCAGTTTGAAACTTTTCTGACGCGTACACCAAAAATATACAATGTACATTTATCATTACTAAAAGCCAAATCGTTTGTTAACCAAAGAGAAGAGCCACAATTGTACACGTTTACTCTGCAAGGGAAGCAAAATGAAACCACCATCGTGGAACCCTCCATTTTACACTACAAGCAGTTGACCAGTGACAGTCAGCACACACATCTAAGGGTGGATATAAAGAATCCCGAAGGACTCTATCCTTCATTTTATACAGGAGCTTTATCGTTTCAGTTACGGCTAAAAGCATTCGAAGACGAGTGGTATCAAGATGTATAAAATCAAAGATTCAGATAGCAGTTTCGAACTCACTATTTGGCAAAGAAAAATGGGTTCGAACTCCTTTATTGAGCAGACCTATTTGAGTCCGTTTATACTGGATCAACATTACGAAGTGGCGGTGACACAAATTAATTTGCCTCACATTTGTATTAACGTGGACAGCAAGGAAAACGAGATGAAATTGATAATGGAAGGGAAAAGTTTCATGTTGAGCAAAGGCTATTACAGGACTGTCGCAGATGTTGCAAGAGGTGTGGAAAAAGCACTCTGCGGTGGAGTTGTATACAAACATGTGCAAAATGAAGCGCTTGGAAAGCTTGTCTTAGATAAAAATGCTCACTTGTTTATTGCAACGAACATTGCCAGAGCTCTAGGTATGTTGTCTGAAGACGAAAATGATATTGCACCACTTTTGAAATTACTATATGGTCAAAACATTCAACCACCGACAGACAATAGGCACCCAGGCTTTGTACTGTTAACGAACAGTGACAAAACAAGTCATGCATCATTTATCATTCCATTACCGCCAGAGACAATTTGCGCTCATCAGCTCTCCAGGAAGACCTTCCAATCGATTTTAGTGACTTCTGACATAGTGAGGGATAGTTTTGTAGGAAGTGAGACCGTTCCGATACTATTCAAACATGACGTAAACACTAAACCTGGTGTTTTAGAAGTGATTGCACCTAAACAACCAGACTACAAACGGTTGAGAGAATATGTCTTTGATAGACTGAAAATAGAACTAAATGATTCTCAAGGCCGACCCATTTTGTTTCAAGGGGGTGAGATGAGCGTTACACTTCATTTTCGCAAAAAAAATTACCTGTAAGGAGAAAAAAATATGTATATAACTTGAGTGCAATAAAAAATTTGTTCATTAGAACCGTTGTCGTAGAACAGTCGACATGAACTTCGCGCGACTGAAAAGCAGTAATCCTTTAGTCAACTGGGGGCAACAATCAGGCAGCGGTATTTATTTAAACGGTGAAAATCCATATCAAAAAGGAGGGTTTCGCTCAGCTGATCAAAAAGGGAGAGGAGTTACTTATTCGAATGGAACTGACCCGTATCAAGGAGGCGGTAATTACGGAGGGATGCGTACAGTTCAAAGAAGGCGCAATGTTGCATTATCGACTTATGGCAAAAGAATCAGTAAAACAACCAAAGGCCAGCAGCGAGGTGGTTCGTGGGTTGCAGCTCTACCCATCGCCTTACAACTACTAGAATCACTGCAGGGCGGAAAAGGACAACAAAGAGGGGGTAATATTTTTTCCAAAGCTAAGTCGCTTGTGAAAAAAGGTACAGGAGTTTACAAGAAAGGCTTAGCAGGTGTAGACAAAGTGTTCAACAGTAAAGCAGGACAGATAGCTCTGCAACTAGCCACACAAGCAGCAAATATGCCTTCCGTGAAGAATAGCAAATATGGCAGATACGCTAAGAAAGGTGTTAACGGTCTAAACAAATTGAAAGATTTTGCAGCAAAACAGAAGGGTAGTGGACGAGGGCGTTCCTTGAGACACATAGGTCTAACAGGACGCGGAATTATTTTAGGCAAAAATTCACCTTTCAAAGACATACCTTTAATAGGTGACATATTTTAGAGGCAGTAATACACTATTGTTATGCAGTCGTAAGTCAAATATCGTATCTGACGGTATATAATAAAGGAAAACGTTTGACTATTCAGTCAGTTGTTCACTGTATCTTGTCTAGTACACAACGCGTTAATATGTCAAAGCGCAAATCGCCTGCTCAGTTGTATGCTGAAAGGTATTCTCATACGGGATATACTGTAGCCACTACTCACGCCCCACAGTTTGGCCCCAATGTTATCGTGCAGAATAACACGTGGGAATTAACCAGAGAAATCAAAATTTTACCGCAACCATTTGTAAATCCTGGGGGTGCTGCTAGTATAAGATCTATAAAGTTTCTTATACCACCCGTTGTAGCTGAAACATGGATTCCCTCTGAATGTAGCCTGTCTCTCAGCTATGACGTTAACAAAGCTGATGGCACGGCCTTGACACGCCCTGCGGCAGCCGCTAATGCAGAAAACGTCCACGCACGTTATGCGGGGTGGCCTAATGCAATGCTGATCGATGACATAAATGTTACCATCAACGGCGCAACTACCTTGCAAAACTTGGATAGAGACTGGCCTTTGCGCAAATACATGACTTTTATCACCAATGCTACAGATTTGACACGAAAAAGACCAGCGGCTACACAGATTTTCGACTGGGATGAAGAGTATGACTCGATTATAGATGCTACAGATAAAGTAAGGGTGGGCACCGCCACGACTGGTGCTGAGCAAGTGCAAACTAACCTAAAGGAAAGACAAATGCAACTATCCCTTCAGCAACACCCTGCTAATATGTTCATAAAACCCCTTCCAGGAGATTTTTTTTCCATCAATCAGCTGATACCTTACAACACAGGGTTAGAAGCGGAAATTTCTTTCAAAGATCCCTCTTTCACTTTCATTTGTCGAGCTGAACACGCCACTGGGTTGGGTGCTGCAGATGCCGTTAAATTCACCGTCAACAGAGAGGGAACATACTTGAAAATGAAATTGTTGACACCTAATGTGAATATTCGAGAAACGCTCGAATTTATTCTTCAAAATGCTAGCCCTAATGCACCTTATCCGTTTGCCATTCCCAAGATGAAGATGGTCACGGTACCAGAAATGTTTACCAATACCCAAGGACGAATTAGGCTGTCAGAT
Source organism: Micromussa lordhowensis (assembly GCA_964020085.1). Lineage (NCBI taxonomy): Eukaryota > Metazoa > Cnidaria > Anthozoa > Scleractinia > Lobophylliidae > Micromussa > Micromussa lordhowensis. The sequence goes on along the minus strand of CAXHUQ010001487.1, from coordinate 111,080 downwards.
GTGTTTACAAGACATTCCCCAGCATGTCTAGTATTCTTTGTACTTATACCAGATAACGTTCTGCGAGGCTCTTACATATCGGATCCTACCCACTTCAGACGCTACAATCTCACAAGGTTTCAGGTCTACGATGGAGGAAAACAGTTTTTTGAAGAAGGTGCACTAAACGTCAACGATGCTACAGAATTTTGGCAGTATTTCTGGAGCATGAGTGGGGCGGAAGAAGATGAACGTCAAGCTTGGTACTGGAGAAGAGAGCAAGTGCTGGATGGTGGGAAGTTTTTCATACCTGTGGACTTCAGTACAGCTAAAGATGGAGGAAAAACTACCGGCCCCTTTATGGAACACCCTGTGGACGTTGAACTAACGTTCGGAGCTCGGGAAGCTCGCCTAGGTGGAGATATCAACAATATGCGACTACTTGCTTTTTACAATACAGTAGAAAACTTGTGGCTCTCGGACCCTATCAATAAAAACTACTATCAGCCTAGAGAGCAGACAGATTATCCTGGTGCTGCAGGGAGATCGATCACTCCGGGTGGAGAGCCCTTGAGCAAGATTATGCGCACTTAAAGAAAACAAAAAAAGCAGAGATGCACGACACTTTTCAGTTGCTTAAAGTAGGTACTAGAGACAAACATATCAGCAAGACGTTTTTGGGTGTCTTTGCAGCTGATCGTTTTCCCAAGCAGCGGCAATTACCTTGTTGTTACATCATTAACACTGATAACAGTGGTAAGCCAGGGCAACATTGGATAGCCATCTACGAAAATAGTTTTACCGATCTCAGTCAAAATATATTCTTTGACAGCTACGGTAGTGTACCTTCCGAATTGAACGCGCTCTGGAAACAATTCGACTCCTATAAACGCAGTAGCCAAGACTATCAACAAAGACATTCGACAGTTTGCGGAGATTACTGCCTTTATGTACTCAAGTTGCTCAACATGGGAAAAACTTTGGAAAATGTATTAAGTCGTTTTGACCGGTACGATAAAGAGCACAACGATGAAAGAGTTTCTGAACGCGTCCATGCTGAATATCCTAGAATTTTAAATACGTCTTCACACCCTCATATAAATTGTCAAAGTTGTATTAGCAGAGAAGCAAATATCAATAAAAAAGCACGTTACTATTAAAACTGCCTCATTCTTCACTTGCCATGGCCATGAATCCACACCCTCAATTTTATCACCCTGCGTACATTTGTATTTCAGGACAGAGTTATTCGGGCAAAACATATTTTTTACTTCAGCTTTTGAGTAATGTAGGGGCATATTTTGATAATGACAGCCGACCCTTTAGAAAGATTGTATACTGTTACGGAAGTCAATGGCAGGACATATTTGAAAAGTTCCAAGCAATAGGTGTTACGTTTCATGCTGGATTACCCGAGTCGTTTGATCAGTTGTTTGACAAAACAGAAAAACCTTGTATGCTAATCGTGGATGACCTAATGCACGAATCACAAAATAATCAATTTATGGAGGACATGTCTACAAAAGGAGTACATCACGAAGACTGCACGCTTATAACTATTGGTCAAAATCTATTTGCTCAGGGAAAGAACAGCGTGACAATACGTAGAAATATTCAGTATTACATTTTATTTAATTCGCTCTCTGACAAATTGCCCATTCAACTTCTAGGTCAACGATTTATGAGGGCCGGTAATCACTTTATTGCCTTGTTTGACTATATAATGAGTGCTAAACTGTACAATTACCTTTTGATCGATTTACATCCCAAAGGAGCTCTAGTGAACAAAGAAATCAAGATACGCAACAATATCTTACTGGGTGAAAAGGACGAGGATGGAGAACAAGGTATAAATTGCTACGTGCACAAGGGTCGCAATCGTAAAAGTCGTTGACAGCAGACATGGATAGATTAAACGAGTACGCTCCTCTTGTGAACGAATTCGTCAACAAAAACAACATACATGTTTTGTCTATTAACAATGTAGTCAAAACAATTGCTGATATAGTTCGAAATTATCTCTTGGGAAATGTTCCGTGTTCTTGCAAAGATGTAGAAACATCTGCATGTACAAAGAAGTTATTGAGATTTCGACAATATTCTTTCCTACTAAAAATTGGGAAAAGGCGGTTCCCCATCAAAGACCGTCGAGAGCTCATTATTCTTAATGCTTCGATAGTGAAACAAGTTCTACGACATGCATTACGTAAACTACAAAAACATTCTACAGCATGCTGTAAAGGTCTCTCTCAAAGAGAGTATAAACAAACAGTCGCTCGTTTGGTCAATGAAGAAGCATAAAAAAAGCTGAACACTAAAATGTATCATCACTTTTCCTGAGACGTTCATCATGACTGAATGCGAAGCTGCGAAATATTTTGACAAATTCAAATTAGTGCCCAGAGAAATGGACTGCAAAAGTGGCCGTAGCCCCTTGCCACCTAATGGTATTCAACACGGAGGCCAACCGGCCGGCTCAGCTAGCACGGAAGATTTGAATCGCTTGAAATTACTTAAGTTACAAGAAAATGGCGACCTCTCTCGATTACAACAAACTCGTGACGATATGGAGCTATTTAGAAAATCTAACCTAGGGGCAGAAGGAATTAGTACTTTAATGGAGCGCGCTGAAAATCGACATCGAGCCTTGGCCCGGAAAAAAGCTGAAGGAAATGAAGATTCTGCGGAACCCATAAATGAAACGCTTGATGGTCGAATGAATCGTTTAGAAGCTTATCTACATCGAATGATACAAGCTACAGAGGGGGTGAGCAGAAACATTCTCAAACAAAAAAATATGATGCCAACACTGGGATCCACAATGGCTGAACAAATACACTCTAGCAGTAGTTATTCTAAACAGTCCCCCACGAAAGCGTCTTCGTCGTATAAAGCAAATCTATCTCCGCGTAAGGTGTCTAAATTAGTGACGAAGCCGTATACAATAAATACTGCTGAAAGAGTCAAAACTAGACAACGTAAAGTTAAGAAAGCATCAGATTTCATGTATGGCAAAGGTTTTAATGACATTTTCAGCAATGATAGACTTACACATTCTTTTAACATTCCCCAAGGCTGGGAAACTGTACTGTAGAGATAAGAAATTAATTTTTTTTTTTTTTTTTGGAAAGATACGAAATAAAAAGTTCTTAAGCGTGCTTATTTAAGTCTGTTCTCCTTTACACTGAGGAACACCCGTAAGGTGAATACATCAGAGTAGGCAATTCCGGGACTGTAGTATTAAACTTAGCACCATGTACAGTTACCTCAAAGTTAACACACCTATGACCGGTAGCGGTTAGCGTAAAAACAATTTGTCTATTGAAGACTGAAAGGTCAATTCCCGATAGAAGCGTTGTAAATATTCTCAAAAAAGGAAACAATAAACGTTTGAGATTTTCAAAGTACAACCTGAATATTCTTGGTTTGTCAAACCGTATGAGAAGAAAGATCTTCTCAAGTTCAAATCCTTGTAAATGAGCGCATAGTAACGCAAGTTTTTGTCGGAAGTCTGAACTGTTCCGGATATGAAAGTATTCCCCCACTGTCTCGGTATATCCCGTAGGCTTGAACGACAGCAGTTCTTCTATACCTTGTGTGTCACTGATTAATCGTCTCAGTTGGATAAATTGTTCCCTTGAAGTTTGTTCAACTGGATGGTTTGCTGCTGCGATCTGGAAACGCTCATCAGTAGATCTCGTCTCATTTCCCTGCTGTTCTTCGGTCCCTTCTACGTCTGTAGCCAAAGGCAAACGGCAGCGTCCACATTGATTCCAGGTCTTAGCCCAGGTATCCTGGCAGGTCTTATGACAGAAGGCTGAACAACACTCCATGCGTATTACATTTGTTAGGCAAGTAAACCCTCGAAGTTTACAAAAGAAACATTCAAATTCAGCTTCAACGATCTCTGGATCGATGTTTGCTAATCGCTTGCTTCTTCTCAGAGCCATCACGCACAATGCATGAAGCTTTGCGTATACCTCAGTATATAAAAGCAGTGCTGCGGAGAGATGACAGCTACGAAGAAGAAAAATAAATAGCAATTGTACTATTAAACAAAGTTTGCCTACAATCCTAATGAAGGTAGCGCGGTGAAGCTTCATTCAGGAGCCCTTGAAGCGACGCGCAAATAATTCTTTTGCGTTTTTCCTTTGTTCGCACCAACAGATCAAAAGGGTTTTTTTAATACTTGCCGCGTTGCCAATCAAGGATGTGGCGTATTTTTGCTGGCTTTTATTCAAGGGTGGTCTCTTCTCAATAAAACTACATAGTTTTTTCTTTGTTCTTACTAACAGATCAGAAGCGTTTTCTGAATACTTGCCGCGTTGCCAATAAATGATGCGGCGTATTTGTGCTGGCGTTTATTCAAGAGTGGCCTTTACTCAACAAAACTACATAGTTTTTCTTTGTTCTTACTAACAGATCATAAGGGTTTTTTTGAATACTTGCCGCGTTGCCAATCAAGGATGCTACGCATTTTAGCTGGCGTTTATTCAAGGGCGGCATTTACTCAAGAAATTACATTAAAAAAGGTGTTTGGCTAAAGAACTTTTCTGGCAAGATTTACAAGAAACAAGGTAAAATGGAATTTCTTATATCAATGTGGATTGAGAAAGATGGTACGATTGCATATTTTTTACTAGTAGCGACTTGGATTTAACGGCATTTTTTTCTTAATTCTATTGTAGGTGCAACGTCATGGAGGTAAAGTTTAGTGATGCCGAAAACGTACAAGAAATCTTTCAGTTCATCACACCATTAAAAGAAAACATACCATGCTCCCTGATTGTGAGGGATGTTGCAAAGCGAAAAGACTCTTTGACTCGCAATGACGGCCAGTATCGCAATATTTTTGACAAACTTTTTGTTACGGTTGAGACGGAACTTGTCAAACTTGCTATAGCGTCGCCTGGTTTCACGATTTGCTTTGAAGAAGCCTATGACCACTTCCACGCGGACAAAAGCTTAAAATCCTCCATTAGCAGAAACTTGCGGAAGAGTGTCTTTTTTGAAAGTGAACATTGTAATGTTTTTTTCCTTAAACCTCAATATATTCACTACTTTATTGATTTCTAAAAGCACGAAATTATGGTTCTTTTACGAGACGTTTGGGTGAATAACTTGTTACCTGTTTGTTTTTAAGAATTTTGTATTGAAATTAGTCAGTGAATTATAAATGTGAGCATATTTAGTTGGAAAATATAATATGGGACAACACTGAAATGCAGTTAACTCATTTATTAAAATATGCCTCAAATTTTTTGACATTAACAATACTGATGCAATTCACACACACACATACACACACAAAATTAAACTGGTTTCTGGTAACCGTAGGGATAAGTCTTATAGCCTTCATTCACTTTGAGAACGCGCTTATCAAACACAAGCGAATAGTTCTTTTCTACAACGCGCGAATGCAAATTAAATCCATCATCGCGCGCGATGTAGAAGAATGGCACTTTTATTTGCCTGCCTGAGAGGCCGTTTGCTCGCAGCTCTTCTTTGGATAGAACAAGGTCTACCATGACTTCGTGATTGACAACTTTCTTAGCACTCAGTTTTTTTACGCTCAGTCCCCGAACTTTTGTAATGTTTTCAATATGTTCGCGGGTTTCGCTGTTGATCACTTTACACGAGTAATTTTTCGCCCCACCGCTCACGAACTCGCTAATGTGTTGACCGGGTTGCAATTCCGAGGTTAGTTCACCCAGGTAATCGCCTGTAGGAGGGTTCCATCCATTGGCGTCAAATCGAAAAATGACTGAATCAGTATCACAGTAATAAGCACGATCTTGCAATTTATCGAGAAGCTCTCGATGCAATTTCAACCGCGCCCACATTGTGGTGAAGAGAGCCACAACAACATTTGTTTTGTTCCCGGTGCTGACGAAATCTCTCTTGTGAACCGATTTGACTAAGAGATGTTCGTAATTAATCTGCCTAGCCGTTACTTTGCATGAGTCATTCATTAGCAATTCATGGAAGCGTGCAGCGTCCTGGACAATTTCAGTTTCGGCTTTGTTCGGGTCTTGACCAAAATAGCCCCAAGCATTGTTCAGTTCTAGTTTAGCTCCAGCGCGCGCGGAAGGATTCTTCTTTATTTCGTCATAGTCTAATTCAATTCCTTCTCTTTCTTTGTAATTTGCAATGTACTGATTCTTGAGCTCTTCAGTAGTACACCATGCAGGAAAATCCGACGATTGTTGCTTGATCTTGAGAAAAGCATCTATGTAACTTTTGAAGAGTCCATTCACACGATCTGGATAGTGCCACACCTCATGAATTTTGACTATTTTGTATCCTTTTTCTACAGAATAGTAGATTTCAGGAGTGGCCCATGTCCCTCTCAACATACGCTGCTCCTCGGTATGCTTGCATTCGTTCAAGTTCTGCTCTTTAGCGCATTGAGCGCAAAGAGTGAACATCAGTTTGTGGCCGTGTTTCTTTAATGGTATGCGAATAGGGATCACTGGGTGGAAAACGTCTTGCGGTGCTAGCAAATCGCATTTCATGAGGCCAAAATAAGCATCCTTCTCGTAGTGAAAATCTTGAGTGTAGATCAAAGGGTGGCCTTTGGGATAATCTTCATACTTGTTCACAAAAGGATAGAGCGAGGTGAAATCGTAATAATGCATTTCTTCGTTTGTCACGTATAGCCTCACAGCTTCTGTTCGTCCGCCGAAAAATGCATCTCGAGGGTTGAGTGGTTCGTGCTGAAACTCTACCTCATGTTCTTTAGCCATCCAGTCTCTTATCCCTTCAGTGTTGTTTTTTATCATTTCCCGGACTTCGCACTCCCAAACAACCTGAACGTCAAATCCTGCCTCTCGGAACCTACGCAGTTGCGTTTAACTCTGATCGAAAAGCACCCCCATAGAAACTCCTTTCACTTGGTTGATCGTGTGAGCTTGGAAGCATTTGTTGTGTCCATGCCAAAAACAACCATGGATTTGTATGATGGCTTTTGTCACTGGATCGTAACCATCAACTTTTGCATTGACTCTATTGATGCGAATTCTCTTTTCACCATCACCGTGCTTGCTCATGTACAATAGATCACCGCCAAATTCTGTTTCATCGCGCCACTTTAGGTAAAGCCTGCCCAAGGCGCTCTGTTGATCTTTGGGTCGATAACCATAAGGGGGGATTATTCCAATTGTGTTTTCGTCCATAAAAACGCGACGATAAATCAGATTGGAAGTGCTAGCCATAGTGCATGCTTCTGTCCACGGGTCTATGTCAAACTTCTCCAAGTACTCAGCACGATACTTCTCTCCGGCTAAGCGCAAAAGTTTTACATCTTGGCGGCAATATTTCAGTTGTTCGGCCTTGAAATTGTACACGTACGTTCCTTGTTCGTATGCGTCACTGATTTCTTTGTGCCAGGCTTTGAATTCTTTGTATTTCTTTTCATCCATGGTCAGTTCGGGAGAGAAATACTCTTCTGCGGGTGGCGCTCCTACATAGTTTTGATTTTGTCTGGTGTTGAACTTGTGTGGGAAGAATCCCTTCTCTTCCTCAAGGTCAAAACGGCTGGGGAGGTTAGAGAGCGCTGTGGGCCAGTACTTGTAGCTATCCTTAAAGGACAAATTAAACGCGTTCATTGTTATCACACGTGCTCCGTCAAAGAGTACTTCAGGTAATTTACCTCTGTTGTCCACGATCCATTTCAAAATGAAAAAAATATCGAAGCCTCCCATATTGTGAGCTATCACTGTCAAAGGTTGAGCGTTTTCCTCGCAATGTTCAAATAGCCACTCGCAATAATCAGTCATGCATCCGATTCCTTCAAAACAAACTTCCTCTGCAGTATCTCCAAATTGAGCGACGACACAGATGGGCTCATTGATAGTTTCACCATTCTCTACCATGGATTCCACATCAAAGAACAAAAGCCTACCCATTTTTCTGTCGCGCTTTTTTCGCTGGTTGTCAGTTAATTTAGCTTGCTGAATGTAGCATTTGTGAGTGTAAATATCAACAGTTTCCTGGCAGTTTTTGCATTTGGACTTGAAACAAACGTGTTCTTTTTGTAGATCTTTTGAAACGTCCAAATAACACACTTTACACTTTTTCCACTTTTGACACGTGGAGAGCGATGTGTCATCAGTATACTGTCGATGGCGATCGTAACAGTCTTTGCCCTTGAAATAGCGAAGGCAAAATCCACACTTTATCACCTCTGAACTCGGCTCGCAAAAGTCTTTACACTGCATGCATTTACGCGTTTCGCAAACGTGTGGGCGGGCCTTGTAAGCGCGATCGCATTTCGTACAATAAAAGCTGTGACCGAGAAAGGCGTTGTCCTTAGTAATCACATCAAAATGCTCATCGTGATAATATAGCGACAAAATGCGCTCAGTTTCAGTAGGGTTGACTTTAAGGCTAAGCATGTTTTGTCTTGCCTTGTTGTAGACTCTAACCTGGAAATCCCGAAATTCAGGTAAACGAGCTAATTGTTCAATTTCTTTTAGTCCGCATTTGCCGTGGCGCAGTCCAGCCCTTGTGAGCAGACCTCTGGCTTTTCGCACGAGCTTCCTCACGGAGCTTTTGCGCTTGACGTTGTTAGCTCTAAAATTTGACTTCGTCAATCTATCTTTAGCGACTAACAAGGCCACAGGCCCGCAAAACGGGTTTACTTCTTGTGGAATGGTAATGACGGATCTCTTATTCAGAAGCATGCTTTCCGTAGTTTTAAAAAACTGCTTGCGCCTATTGACTTCGTTACTTCCCCCGCCGTGGGGAATTCGAACGTGTTCAACGTCTATAATAAAAGTTCCGTCACTGACGTCCAATTCTGTGTGAGATTGAAGTACTTTTTCCACTTCGTTGAGTAGATCGTTGAGTAGATCGTTGGCAATTTCTTGAAAAGGAATGATAATCGGTGAATCCAAAGATCGCGAACTAATAATGAATTGCACCTGATCCCTCGGACTTGAAGCATTTCTCAGTTCTTCGACGATTGACTCTAAAAGTACAAAGATTTGTCCAATTGTTTCTGCGTCTGTAGGTAGTTCTTCTACTCTAGGCATAATGTTAAATCGCATCGACATCAAATTAAATTTTGCGTTCATCGAATTGATAGAACTGCGCAAATCTAGCACCCTGCTATTAGCAAACGTAGGGCGCGTACCTCCAAACTGAATGGCCCACTGTTGCAAAAAGTCCAGATTCATTCCGAAGGATATAGTGAGCCTCGTAAATTTGTTGAGTTGCAAAATGATCAGTCTATCAAAACCGTTCAAAAGCATAAGCTTTTATATGAGATAAAGTACATGTACGCGTTAAATTTAATTACTTAAGCTTATAAACAACAGAATCATTCTTTCTTAAGATGACAACATTTACATTATTCATCATGTGCGTTTGACGATATGAATCAAACGCGTGCCGCGTATCCGTTAATCATCCAAGGATTTCCATAACGCCTCTGATGTATTAGGCGTGCTTGCTCTATGTTACGCATATCGTTGCTTATTTTCCCACTGCCATCCTGCACAAACCGTCTTGGTATTTTTGTTTTACGACTCGAGCGTCTAACAGTCGCAGGGGAAGTTCGTGCTAGAGTTTTGTTGGTGATATCAACAAATACTGTAGACTCTTTTCTTTTGCTGCGTTTTTGTTCTGTCTTTTTGTTTGGTGTTTTTCTTTTCTGCACAAAAAGCGATGCTATCAGCTTACTCAACGGATTTGGCCCGTGCGTAACATATTTGCATCCAGCATCCTTATGTGATCTTTTTTCTGGCCCGTGTACCGATAAGTGACAGCCCGCTCGCGCGTGAATGGAACCTGGGCGTGGTTCATGTGTTCTAGCTCGTCGAACCTTAGGCATGTTTGTTGTTTCGTGCTCTCGTTCATATGAATTACAACTCAATAAAACAGACTATTTTATAACTCAACATCTTTTATTTTGACACACAGAAACCTTAGTCTTACTACATCATCTTTTCTTCTGCTTTGTGCTCATTGATATTCAGGAAAAAAAAACAATGTTCTAAAATAAACTTGTAATTTTTTCACCAATGTCACTCATTGCTCATCGTTGTTTACTTTTTCGAAAATGTAGTTTTGCTGCTAATCTTACTCTTCAAGGCTGAATTCCCATTGCTACTAGCTTTTCGCTTTTTACCAGCTAAACGATCTTGCTCCTCTTGACATTTCAGCGATTTGACAACTAGATTTTTAGACCTAATGGCTTGAGCCTTTTCCACAATGATTTGAGCCTGGTAATTTTTATAACCGTTTCGTGCCTTGGCCAAATTAGCTATGTCTCCAAAGAGACCATCGGAACACTTAACAAAACTACTATCTTCTCTGTAAGTGAAAGGATTTCTGCCTGCTCTGACAGCACATTTGAAGACGGGACGGTCAGCAAACTTTTCTGAAGACGATTTGCAGAAGCTAAGAGCCATTGGTATGTTGTGCTTCTGACAACGAGGAGGTGTTCCCTTCTTGGTGTGCAAATAGTTGGGATGCACAGCTTTGCTCATTTCACGTAACGCCAAGTATGTCGCAGGCGTTGTAAATGGTGGCGTGCAAACTGAAGCCCCAGCGGAACAAAACAGCATTTGTTGGCCATTTTTGGTGACAATTTTCATGTCGCTCTTGCATAGGAAACATGGTAATAACTCTTCTACTTCCCCTTCCTCCAGATCATGTTCTTCTTCCACATAATCTTCTCCTTCAAAGATTTCGTTTTTCTCTCCTTCTCCTTCTCCCTCGTTTTCCTTTCCTTTCTCTTCTAGCTGGACTTCTTCTTGTTCTTCTACATCGCTTGCGACATAATCGATTTCCTGTTCGCCAACTGCTTCTAATTCGTCGCACTCTTCTGGATTTTCTACACTTTCGTAGTCGATGAAGGGGTTCTTGGCTGCTTCCAGTGCTTTTGCTTTGGTCTTACTCCTTTCAATTGGTATTGTTTCACAATCATCATCGCTGTCTTCTACGATCATCGGTTTTTTAACTGAGTTTTTTGAGACCTTTTTGATTTTCTCTTGCGAACTCATTCTTTTAACCTTGAGTAATTCTAGCTGTTTTTGTCTGGATAGGTTTGAAAGCCTCCTCAGCATAGTGTGGTGAAATATGCACTGATGAATCCTTATTTATAACATCAAAGAATCAAAGTTTTCCCTTACTCACAATCAAAGAATTGCATGGTGCCTTCTTTTGAACTCTGCCGCCAATTACGTTAATCCCTGATTGTTTTTGTCGACCAGCAGGCTATACAGTGATTTTTCCTGTAAACTCAATCTTAACCTTTGAGCCGGTATTTTTCTCTCTTTTTGTTTTTGTTTGTTTGTGTAACTAGATTTCAAGTCCTCCTCAACATCATGTGGTAAAGTTATACACTGAGGAATCCCTTTTATAACATCAGCGAGTCAGTGTATTCCTGCGAAAAAACTTTCTGTTAATCAAAGCAATGCCTCTCGCCTTCTTTTGAACTCTGTCGCCAGTTACGTTAATCCATGATAATCCAAAAATGTCCGGCGCATGGATCAAGGATAAATGATCAGTTCGACGCAAATTCTCCACGAGTGACCGAGCAATACATATATTACATTATAAAATTTACATTATAAAATTCAAAAACGCAGCCAAACACATTATCCCCCAAACAAAACGTCGTGCAATGGCCATGGCAAATGAAAATATCGTGGACGTTTTGACTGAGTACGAAGACGGTGCACTAATTTACAGGTGTACCTTAAACGGAAAAACAAAGACAGCCAAATACGCAGGCATGAAACTGTGGCTAATGGAAAATGATGCACCGGTCGGGATGGTGAAAATGTTAAAGGGACTTCACTGGGTACTTGAACTCTCGACAGTCGAGCAAGCCTTTCACCTGAAAGATTCGGTAAGTTTATAGAAAATCATGTCGTCTCGCAAAAGTTAAGTTTTCGATTTTTAATTTTGTTGTTTGATTTCTTTTCAGAGATGGTTTGAAGGTGTCAAGAGGAACATCAAAACAAACGGAAGAAGTTAGCCTCGACAAATCTAACCGAAAAGAAAAAATACAAGTTCAAGGCAACCATGATGTCAAGAAACAATTTTATCAAATTTTGTAAAGTGAAAAAAAGCAAAATAAAGTTTGTCTCTTTTCTGTAAAGTAATTTGAAAATAAAAACTATTCATTCTGATTATTTTTCCTGGTTGTTAAATGAACGTGCGCGAATGTGTGGCTTGTGCCTTCGAGAGGTGTTGTGTTAAAACAGATGCGTATAAAGCACAAACAATCGAACGAAGGACATACATCCGTAAAATACAGGAAATAGTCGTGCTCGCATTGCGTATTACCGAGTTTAATTTTACGTTGACACCCTCATTCCACAAACACATGTTCAAAACAATCGGTTTTACACCTGTTTAATGAATCGCACACACGAGAAATTACATTAATTGCACTTCAAACGCATCAAAACGCTGAGTAACAACAGTAAGGCAGTCATATCGTTTGAATCAAAATACACTTTCTTCGAGATGTTCTGTTTCAGATCTATCAGATTAATTTCACACAAAACAAATGTTCAGGACTTGATCTATGAGACTAAATGTTTTGAAATAGGATGTGATAATTAAATTACAGTTCAGATGTTCTTGGCTTAGTCAATGAAGACTTAGATGCCATTGAATAGATCATCAAAATTAGGCTGAAAATCCATCTGATGCGTCAGTTGCTCTTCCAGTATGAGGTTTTGCTGGGTCGGCTGGTGCTCTGGAAGCAAAGCTTGAAAATCTACCTGACTTAGCTGCTGGTCTGGCTGAGTTACTACTGCTGTTGTTGTTTTTGCTGTTGTCGCTTGCTTAGGCTTTTTTGCCCGGGGTTTTTTTATTTTGAGCGCATATCAAACTTGGCCTATTGTTATGGTTGGATTTTTTCAAAGACAATGGCGCTATTGTTGTCGGTCCTTTGGGATTTTTCTGTTCGGTGTCGCGAAATTACACTCGAGATCAATCGGATTCAGTCGGCAAATAGTTGATGATGACATTTTTGTTCCCTACGGGAGCCTACTTGGGAAAACACGGAGACATCAACAGGGGGCGAGTTAGTATATGTCGGTAAATCAAAAGTTTGACTATTGCTATACCTCGCGTGTGCTGGTCAGTGTCTTCCGGCCTAAATCGGACTCTCCTAGCCGTACTTTGCATTTTTTTCAAAAGGTAGTCACCAGTAGGTTGTGACATTCTGTTCTTAGCACATGCCCCTGCAAGCAAGCGCCCGTACCTGCTCGGTAACTGCAAGCAGCTAAGGCCGCGTTGTTTTTAGTTATGCCGTATACGCTTTAAATTTCCTTGCTTCTGATTCACTAAAATCGAACTTGACTTTTTCAAATTTGCCAATGGCACAAAGAATATATAAAAGAAAGTTTAAGTGTGTTGCTTACACCTTTTTCCCTTTGACGACTTAACTTTAATTTCGACGCTCCAGCTTGTGCTGGGAATAAAGAGCGAATAAAGTGCTGTTGTTGTCGTTGTTGTGCCATTATCTTATTTCTTTCTTCATGTTCTTGTGAGCAAGCGATCGTAAGTAGCTTGGAACGATCAGTATTGCTATACACACTGTAAACTCGTTTTGTTTTAAATTTGTTTTTGATGACCGCCCGCGCGACGCAAGGCGGATTAATATAAAAGAAACTAACATTGAACTTCACGGTGTTTTTGACAGGATCCACCGCCAAACGGCTTCGCGCAACTTCTTCTCGAAGAAGCTGCAGTTCCTGGGTGAGCTGAAAAACTTCAGCCCTCTTTTGCGCCAATTCCAAATCTTTAATCACGTTGCTGGCTCGCAGTTCGTCATTTTGTGCCAACAGGTTGCGAATGCGTGCGTCGGACGCCTCTAGAAGTGGCAAGGAGATGATGGAGTGTTCTGCCTCGAAATGCCTGGGTCCTCGCCTATAGAGCACGCTTTGCGGCTTCTCGATCTTGAACTTTGAAAACATTTTCGAATTTTTTTTTGAACGATCTTCTCCGAAGACAAGTGTAAAATGATTGTCGGCAAGTGGCAAGTGTCTTTCAAGTAATTGTTGTCAACATATTCGCTAGTCATCTTTCATTTGCATAATTAGAAATAAGTTGACAACGAGAAAACAGTGATGTCAACCGAGCGCGAAATTCGAAAACGCTAAAAGATGTCTTGTGGGGCGGAAAAAGAGGCCATTTTTGTTTTCCACGATCAATCTCAATATAGGTCTTCATTAGAACGTCATCAAGGTTCAACTCTAAAAAAACTGAAGATTTTCGCCGCGCGCGCCTTCGCGTAGAAAGTGATCTTTTATCAATTAAAAGATTTGTTTACGGTTAAGAGATAAAACCGAGAAAACAATAAACCGTATAATTTATGAATACCCTCGAGGATTTTATCACTGAAAAGGTTTAATCAAGCAGCTAAGTTGTAAACTGCCGCTCATAATCGTCTCATTTAACTTGCTAAATCAAGGGTTGCGAAAGCCGGTTAACGTGCAATTGCGCAAAGTAATAACAGGTGAAACAATAAGTGCCCGTGGTTTGTTCAAGGACGCATTGGTTCTGCGGTATACTTTACATTCCCATTGCCAGACGATATAACTATTCGAGCAACAACAACAACAATCTTTATTCGTGCCCAGAAATAACACACTAAAGATTAATACAAGAAAGAAAAAATTACAAAAGGAAAAGAGCACAGCCACTTCGAAATAGCTGAAGTGAACACTGCAAACACTACAGCACAAAATTATTTTTTAGAATCGCTTAGCGTTCCTAAACAAACTTCAACACTTAATAGGTTTGAATGGGGCTTTCGTCAAAATTCGGTAAATAAACAAATTTTCCGGGCATTATGTAAATCCGAACCCTCATCTATCTAACAAAATTCCCCTTCCGTCCCCCGGTAAATCTGTTGTTGTACTAGGCGAATATTCCCTCCACCCTCCCCCAGAAGTGTTGATTTTGTTATTATCAGTCATCAGCGAAGATTTTGAATTTCGCGGTCGGAAATTCGCTACGAGTCGGTTCTTTCACACCATTGTTCTGGTAACAAAAGACGCTAAAACTGCAAACAATTGGAATGCCCATAAACGGAAGGTGACTTCGTGCCACCGTCGACCAAATCAGCAACCCTAAGGTTGATATGGGCTTCACTTTGGGCGTGTTGTGCTCCTCGACTGCAACTGAAGATTGGGGTGACTTTGATGCTTGCTGCGAAGCTTGCTTGCGTTTTTTATTTTCTGTAGGTACCTCTTTTTCGTCAACTTCTTTAGAAGGTTGAGTTTTCTTCGTTTTTCCCTTAGGTATTTCACCTTCTAAGAACTCTAGCCACCTTGCGTTGGCTTCCTCCAGTTGTTGGCTTTTCTTTCGGGCCAAATGATTCCTCAGTTGAACATCTGTAAACTTGTACTCAACCCTTGCAAAACCAGGAGGAACTGTAAACGGTGCTTGGCGAATATTGACGCATATTTCACGGAACCCCTCGTAACTCTTCTTGACATCGCCCATCACACGCCCAAGATGAGCTAGCACGTTAGCCTTGATCACTTCATTGACACATCTCGATGTGGTAGCATGAGCTATTAGACCCAGACAGAAATTCATTTGATGGTTCAACAAATCTAACCACTTTCGATCCATCTTTTCCTCTTCTGTTTCAACATTCGCAGTCTGTACTTGTTCTACTGGTGGAACAGTATTAACTACAAACGCCATGGGTGTACTTTGATACGTTTGTGTGGCTTGTGAGTTGATAGTTGTTTGAGCAGCCATGACGAGTTCTATAATGAGAAAACAACTGGGGAACTGTACTCTTGAAATGCGCGCCACACGTCGTCGGATAAATCAAAAGCTTAAAAAACTGTCAGTCAAAAGTTGTACAACAAAAGAAGTCGCCGGATAAATCAAAAAGAAGTCGCGTCGGATGGATCAAAAGGCATGACTTCAATTAAATATGTTCAACAAAATATATAAATTATATAAATATGTTCACTATTTACGATAGATTAGCAATTTTTCACAAGATCTGCAGTACAACTTCTTACACAATAATGGAACCCCAAGATGAAACCGTGTTCAAAAAACCAGAGGAGCCTCGTCCAAAAACTCCTACTCTGTACGAGGAAGATAGTGAACGACCTGCCAAAGTGCGAAAAGTCGTCTATGGTGAAAAACCTGAAAAAATGATGAGTGTTTTAAGAAAAAAACAAAGCAATTCCTTTCTTGGTAACATGGTGGCTTTACACGACGCGCGATCTTCTCCAGATGTCTTTTGGTGGGAAGGTGACATTTTGGTACCAGCGTCGTATAACAACTCAAAGTTTCTAATGGTAGAAGACACGTTCTTCCCTCCCCAATACACGTCAGAAGACAACCAAGAGCAACTTGTAAACTGGGGAAAATTTGCCGTAAGATACAACCCGTATTTTAAGCTGGATAGTCTTGATGATCAAACTGTAGAAGTGGTACTTGTACGACAAAGTATACATGTGGCTCCATATGCAAGGCTATCGCTGGCTTTCATGGATACCAGATTCCCTCAAGTAATTGAGCTCCTGAAGAGAAGTTACAAGCCTTCGGAACATTTTGATGGCAAGACTTTAAAACTTTTAACTCATCCATACAATAGAATAAGTGACGGGTATTCTAGAAACCCATACATGTTAAGTAAGGAATATGTCACTGGCATGATTAAATATCTGATTGAAAATGGTTTAGTTATGATCGAGGGGCAAGAAGTTAGTACCGTTCATTTTTATTCCGTTACTATCAAAGGTAGGAAAATGTTGTGTGAAGGTATCGGAAGGATAATCCAGTTCAATTGCTCCAAGAAAAGAGAACACTACACCTTGTTCATTTCCAAATTTTTTACTGGAAGGGGTTGGAACGATATGTGTATAAACCCTAATTGTAAAAACAAAGTGATCCGTGACAATGAATACGCTTCCCTTCATGACCTTGGATTAGATCGAGAGAATGCCTTCAACAATGGCTTCTCCATTTGTGGGAAATGTGCTAGAGATAAATTCTTTGATCAAAATCCTAATCAAGGTATTTACTGTGATTATGATAAAAAACAATTTGAAGAATCCTTGTAGGAGAACAAGTAATTCTATGAACAAACCTGTGACAAGGTTGTTGAGTTGTATTGTGTGTGACTGTAAAAAAAAAACCTTCAGCGAGTGTAAAAGATATATTTGTGTAATAAAAACATAAAAACACAGCCAGTATACATTGGGTGTAAAAAAATGCAATGTTTGAATAATAAAAACATAAACGGCTCATTGCGCGTTCCTATGTCTCTACTTTTCACTCATTCTCTCCTATTTACTTTTCACTCATTCTCTCTTATTCCATCCATGTTTGAATAATAAAAACATAATATATGTCTCTCCTTTTCACTCATTCTCTCCTATTCCATCCATCCTCTGCCGCCGCCATCTTGTATACATTAGCCATTCACTTTTGTCCCACTTTTTTCTCCATACATTTCCTTTACCAAATGAAAAAATGGGAAATTGAGCCTATAAGTACCCCCTTAACTACTACAGCCTGCATCAATGTTTGTCTAAAAAATTTTCAAGAATACAAGTCTTACAGGTCACACAGATAAACAAGGATAACTCGGATAAGGGAGAAGGGATGATATGACTTTGTAGAGCGAGATACGGGATGAAATCGGTGTGTAGCTTTACAAAGTTCACGTTTTGTTATTACACTGTAAACCTCCAAAATTGAAATAGAGAAAACAAAAACAAAACAACGACAAAAGGGGACATTCTCTTAAAGATATATTGCGACATGATTTCTTTGTTCCAAGGTACAATTGGCTCCTTTTATCACACTACTCTAGCTATTACAAATGTCAATATTTATCGCGCGCTGGAACGCTTAACTCTTGCTGTCATTTTGGATGAGGATTACGTCAAGATCATAGAGCCTGAGGGGATATCGGTTGGAACATTGTACTTTGCGCATGGAGGGGAACATTATGTGGCTCTCAGACCGATGCAAGTAAGAGAGAATTTCGTTATTATGTATTAGCAATTTGTCTCACGTTATAGGCTCGATTTCCACCGCTTTCTCGATTCCGGTGTACGTTTCTCCCCGGGAGGAGCGCAGGCTCCTTTCCCGAACAGCGGCTGATAATCGAGCCTAGTTACATTACCCCTTTCGTGTGTTCTTCCCAACAGCGTAACACATTAGCGAAGTATTTCAAACCATCACTCAGTTTAGTGTAGCAACCAAACATTTATAATCTGCTAGCTAGATGGTGAAAGATACATCAGTCATTTTCTGCTTGTGTATGGTTGTATGCCTCGGTTTACAGTTGCCATCAACTGATTCACTGTTTGCAATTTTAAGTTAGTATCTAACACCATCACATTGTTACTCGAGTTATTTCCATAAAATAGTTTATTGATCTAAAATTACTTGATCAAAAATGAATCTTAGAGCCCTGTATTGGACTTGCCGATTAAGGAGGAAGTCCAAGAAAGTTACTGTCCTGGAGTGAGTGTCGTAAGAGGGAAGAAAATTGTTTTGGATGTGGACGATGGCTCTCCTGAAAAGACTGCCGTTTTAGAGGAAAAGGTTCCAGTCTCTTGTCTTATCAGGTATTTACAGTACAGTGACAATTTCAATAGTTAAGCTCACTCTGCGATGAGACACCGAGAACTAACTATGCTAAGAATTGAAAACAAAAAGTTAGTTTAGTTCGACGTTGACGAAAAATAAATCCACGCAAGGGCTTAACATGTGCAATCTCTTGCAGAAGTACAAGTGTGATTATTGTGCGGTCACTTGTCGTTCCCACGCTAAGCTCACGAGGCATCTCAAGAACAGCCATCCACCAACCACAATTAAGTCAAGGGTAAGTACATAAATTCATGCTAAAGGCGGGGGTTAACATGAATAGGGGCGAAATTTGAAGTGGTTTTAAAAGGAAATTGTTAGGATAAAAATGGGTTGGGAACACTACCAGACAGTTGACACCCTCCCCCTCATCCCCTCAAAAAAGGAAAACAAGAGAGAGAGAGAGAGAGAGGGAGAGAGAGAGAGCTCCAAGCTGGTAGAGGACTGTTTGGTGTCCATCTACGTATTCTTCACTGAAAGTTTCAGTTTTCCAAATCCATAGCATCTTCAACGTTTCATATTTTCTTCCATTTAACTTAGCTTTAAACTGTTAAAGAAAAAATATATGTTTCCCAAAATGTCCAAAAATACCCAGAAATTTACACAAAACCGCAAAACATTGGTTAATGAGATAAGCAGAGCGATTGGCGTTACTTGCAACGTGAACGAGATGTTGGCAGAAAGGCCATGTTAAGCGACGTCAAAACAGCCTTTACCGCATTCACCCTGCCTTAAAATACTAATAATAAGATTGACACCGTTTTTTTTTCTTCAACCCTTATTGTACTTTATTAATCTCATTTCATAAGCGCCAAGTTGAAGTGGTGGCCGTCAGTTCTTCAGACGACGAATCCCAAAGCACACCTGAAGTTGTTTTGGTCAGCGATTCCCCAGTGAAGAGTCCAAAAAAACAGTTACCCCAGTCGGAATTGGACAAAACTAGGTATGTATAGCAACGTAAATGCCCAAATTCAAACAAAACAACAGTTAGTAGGGGTGGCGAATGGTAAATGCGACACTTTGCTAGATGGCTGGAAAAGCGTTCTGCTCTGTGAGCCTAGGACATTTTGACGTTTTAGCTTGAGAGACCGAGACTTCAAAGTGTCTTAAGTGCAAAAGCAAGATGTTCAGACGCACAAAACTCGGACCCCCGATTTGTGTTGAGAGCGAATCGGGACTTCGAGACCCTTAGCTTCAGAAAAATCGAGACTACGAGACAGCTTCGAAAAAACAAATCGAGGCTGTGAGATGCACATAACCAATAAAACACGAGAGTGCAAGACCCTGGGTTCTTAAGGACCATTCGTCCCTCCTCCCCATATTACTCTCTCTTTGTTTGAACTCGTCACACAAAGTGCTTCCTCGGAAGGAGAGCGTTGCGTGACAAGACCAAACAACGGCTAAGGAGACCGAAGACAATACACTTAATTGAAAATGGAAGAAAATTCTAAGTTCGTCGTAATCTCAAAATTGGGCTTCCGTCTAGAATAGTATGGCGAGTGCGGAGAGGCCCTGTAAAATGGCATTCTGCTTTCGGAAGTTAGCGGCAAACATTACGTAATTGTATTTTTCCCCTTTTTTCAGTCGCAGAAGGATGTTTGATATCAATGGCAATTATTGCGACAAGAACAACGTTGAAAATAATCAGGAGAGTGACAACAATGAAGACGATGACAGGAGTGTGAATGTTGAGTACGCTGCTGGTGATAACAGTGATGACAGTGATGGAGACTTACTTGAATCTCCCTTTCAAGAGAAAAAGAAGCAAAGGAAAGTTACAGAGGAAATGTGGGCTGGAGTGAAAGCAGAGGTGGTAGAACATTTGCCAGATGGTATTGACGGCTTGAGGGTGTTCAAGGTGCCGTTCAAACATGACGAAAAAGAAGGTAGAGATGCCCTCAGGGACGGTAGAAAGTGGAAAAAGAACTGCCCAACCCAATGGAAAGGACACAATCGTGTGCGATATGCGGATTGCAGTGGGTCACACAAATGCTGCAGTGCGCGTTGTCCTTTTAGGCTGGAGTTCGGTGTGGTCAATACGACACAATTTAGCACAAAAAAGATGGCAGCGTCGTATGTAGCACCTGCAACCAACGACCGCTATTTGTAAAATGTCCAGCACGCCAGTATATCAGCTGCGGCTCCCGTTTCACTAAAGTCTTCCATTACGGACAGCATACATGTTCTGTAATCAAACCCCTAAAGAAAAACAAAACCCAAGTTAGGCAGCTCATCCGGCACAACCCCAAAATTAAACCGTCGGAAATCCAGTCGGCCTGTGTGTTTTCTGCCTTTCGCGAGAAAGCTGATTGGTCAACAGTAGAGAAGGAAGTAGAGGCTACCCTTGACCGACAATGGCTGTCAAACGTAAAAAAAGAAATGAAGAGAAAAACAGAACCGCTAGGCCATGATTTTGAAGCAGTTGTGACATTTAAGCAATATTGCGATAAAAAGGATAGTTTCTACATATATAAAATCAATGACCGCAGAGGGAATCC
>CAXHUQ010001487.1:60000-85000 GCA_964020085.1 Micromussa lordhowensis | reverse complement strand
GATTGTAAACAAGCGGACAGTAATTATTGCTACGATTCTTATTTTGGTTTTGCTCACTGTGGTGATTGTGTTAGCAGCTCTTCTCGGCATCGAACGAGCGAAAAATAAAGGTAAGTCCAAATAAAGCGCCCATCCAATGGAAGCACAGTGTTCCTTTCTCAGATTTGTATGTATGGTGGACTTAAGCTGGACTGAAAAAGGATGATTTTATTGTGGTAATCTCAAGGTCGTTTTGCATGATTTCATTCAACTCCTGCTGGCGGAAGCGATTAAGCGAGATCAAAGAAGATTATAAGATTATAAAATATTATAAGTCTTCGTTGGCCGGTGATCAGACAGACTTACTATGTGATGCTTTCAATATACAGAACAACAACAAATCTCGCCGATGATCAACATGATCAGCGGCGATGTAATTCAGTCTGTATAGTAAAGGCACTGAGTCTTGCCGATGATCAACTTGATCAGCGACGAGGTGATATGTGAATATATATACCGGCCCCTTCGTTGGCTGGTTTGCCGAAAACAGAGGCTAATGCCTTCTGCAATTGAAGGACTTCTTTGTTCCAGTACTTACTTTGACCATTAACGTTTTCTCATCTAAAATAAGAAAGAGCTATTTTTTTATTGTTTACGTATCATAGCGCGCTTTTGTGATTCTTTAAAGAATCCAAAAATCGCAGCGCGATAAAATACACTCTTTTATATAAGAGTATTGTTTCCCGGCCCATTTTTCTGCGGACTTTAGGCTGAAATTGTTCTTGGGAATATTCTTAGACTAGAACTTTTTCAATGTGAAAGCTAGTGCTTGCGAGGAGAAAGCACTAGACCAAGGAGCGGTACGCAGACAATTGGGTTTATTTGTGCACTAGCGCTTGGTATGTCTTCTTTGCATGTAACACTGACCCGGTTTTTGCGGGTGTTTAATTTTACGGATCGGATATTTTTTGTATTATGCAGGAACTAATTTTTGCGATTTTAAAAGACTGGTTTTATCTGGGTATCAATTTTTGCGAGTTTTACAAAGCCGGATTTATTTGAAATACAACAGTTTTGGCGGTTTTTTTTTTTTGTATTACACTAGGCGGTAATCAGTCATTCTTTTAAAAGTACGTTTTGCCTAAGTGTGACTGATATCACCTCCAGACAAACTTTTTTGTAAAATATTTAGCAGTAACTCCTGTAGTGCACCATCAACAATTTCATCGTTTTATTTAAAAAGACGAATTTTTGATGTGAGGTTTGTACATAAAATTTCACTAATGGAGTAAATTTTTGCGGATAAATTCAAACACAAAAAGTTTGTCCCACACGGTAGTCCGCGTGTTTTTGTAATATTACTACGAGTATCGTTCCATTTGCAAAGGCGAGTAGTGTGAAGAGTGAAATATATTTGGGAGACAATATGAAATAGACACAACAAGAAACAATGAGCAATTTAATACATTTTTTATGACATTTTATTGATCAGTTACTTATTTTCAATTTTAATTCAGTTGTTACTTCAATTCTTAACGGTCACTTCTGAAGATGTATGTTGAAACATACGAAATGTCAAGTAGAAAGATATGTTTTTATCCAGCAGTGCGTTTTATCGTAATGTTTATCACCGCATGTAGTTTGCGTTCTATTCTCTTAATATTTAATGAATTCGAGAAACGACTCGGGGCGGGTCAAAGATTGTGCGACAACCGTGACGACGAGCGTGACGAGCCCTAAAAGCGTCTGTGTAACTTGATATTACTGTCCATATCCGGCGGTCACCCCATATTTGCTTGTAAAGCTAGCTGTGTCGGACCTGCTGGGGAGTTCGATTTGTTCGCCTTTCGACTGAAAAGATGGGTACAAAAGGTCTTATTGCAGAAGTAGCTCCCGGTGTATTTGTGAGCAAAACAAAACTCATTATATGTGGAGTAATTCTTCTTGTGCTATTGATCCTGGTCATCGTTCTTGGAGCGCTGTTGGGTCACACGCGTTCGAAATTGTCAGGTATTTTGCTCTCTTGCCATGTCGTTGACGCTCTAGTTACTATTTAGATCATGTAGAGCTAGGATTTTGAACACGAAAGTCGTGCAACAATAACAACATTAAATGTAATTTAGGTAATTTCAATTTATTTTATACATACAGGGGGTCGATGCACGCCGCGTCAAGTGCAAATAGTGACATTTGTATGCCATGTAAATGAATCTTATCTACTAAGATACATTTAAGTCCCACAGCAGCCATTCGCGGCCTGTATTGAAAAGAATGGTAGCAGAAGAAGAGTTCGAAAATAAAAGTCTGCGAAGGCAGATGGATTTCCACCTGTCAAAAGGCGAAAATCTGTCTGCCTTAGCTTTGTGGGTTAGAAAATACTTTACAATGCATGGCACCGCAATACTTTTCGTTACCTTCTGAGGCTGCAAAAACGCACACTGCTCGGAAATGTGAGAAAAGACGATTCTGAGAAACTAGTCGTTCTCTATGTTTTCGGTGTTACAGTAGACAGCTGTCTAATCAGTCAGTTGCTGTTAGGTGGCATTGTGACATTGTGCAGGTTTTCCTCCGGAAATCGCTACTCATAGAACATCGTTACTTTCGAGATTTATGTGAAATTTATCACGAGGTCATTATTTCAGAATTATGCGATATTTGGTTTATAGCATTTTGAAAGAAGTGAAATCCGGGCGGGATTGGTTGACATGCTAGCCACACCTTTGTTATGCAAACGTGTTACCAGGTTACGCTTGACAATTATGAAATAGCATAAACGAAGATCGATTGCCCAATGATTATGAAACATTTTCTGTCTATAGTACGCCAATTCCATAAAAAATTGTCTAAAGCGCATTACAACAGAAAATGTAATTATATAATCCGGTGTTTTCGGCTCTTGTTTCAAGCGTGAGCGTGAAAGATAACAGGACCTTATCCGAATGAAAAAAGCACTGTAGTCTCCTGGAATCTTGACAAGCACTGATGCTTGGGAAATAGAATGAGGGTGACCTAAGCTGATATAGTTGACCTTATTATTGCGGGCTCAAGAACAGCCCGCAATGCAACCTATTTCGCACGCCACATCTAGATTTTGGAGCAAATATGTTCTGCCAAAATTGATCGACAAATCCTCGTAAACCAATCAGAATAAATTTCCACTCGAACAAGAATACTTTAAAAGATAGCCGCCGCGTCGGCTAGTGTACTCGATTTTTAAAGCCAAAGTTTCCCATCATTGGAGTGTCAACGTACATTGAAAAGATTGAAAACGGAAAGGAGCAGTTTCAAAGAATCCTCAAGTCTCGCTTTGATATGAAAAGAAGAGCAGCAAGCGATGAAAACTTGTTTGGACGATGCGAACCGACAGGGGAACCGAAGAAGACCAAACTAGACGCATACTTGTAGTTATCAAAGATTAGAGCAGTGCGTTCACGCGCGTACTTTGTATGTTTGGTCTAATAAAAGTACTATGGTGGCGTTCGAAACTAATTTTGCTCGAATGACATATAACGATCTGCCGAAGTTGAACTAGCGATGAATAGATTATATCTTGTATTAAAAGTCTTTTTAACTAATAAGTACGTACTTGTACTGGGTAAAACATTTTCCAGGTCACCAACACATGTCACAGATCGCAAACACATGTAACAAATATTTCTTGAGGAAATAAGGTTTTCACCAGCAACCCTGCAAGACAACGCGTTGCCAAATTATATTTTGTGTTTGTATTTGTCTACATTGCTCTAATTAAAGTGCTACTATGATCAAATTTTTACCCCTTGATTTTTTAGGTTAATCACATAGAACTCTACGAAAGATTGAAAACGCCGTTTTACCGTTTGCAAATATCTACATTGCTTCAGGAGATATTTAAGTTTGAAAATGAGTAAAATATGCAAATGAGATTACTGATGACGTCATACACTCAAACCAAACATTACATGAAGTATATAAATAGCGCTATCTTGGTCAATTTGCAGCAGAAACGATTGAAACTTGGTAGGCTAATAGTCCTAAATGCAACATGTACAGCTATAACAATTTCCGTTCCCATGGCAACCCACGTTTTTCCAGTCACCTCTAGCCTGATATCAATATTTTAGTGATTTTAAGCTTGGAAAACATTAAACAAGGCTATGAACTCAACCTAATGTATTTATGTAGTAAATTTTTTGAACCCAGGAGTATCAGTAGCTCGTATAGTGTGATCGTCCGGGTGAGTGTAGTTCTGAGAAGAACTGTTGTTGGCGACTGACGTTTCGACAACCTGAGCGGAAGTCATCTTCAGAGTCAAGTGATACTGTGTTTGTCAGTCGATGATGTTATAAGTTTGGTCCGCTGAAAGTGATTGGTCATTTTAGCCACAACACGGACAATCAATTATGGCCACAACGAATTTGCTGAGCTACAAATCGGAAAATTTAATTTCTGACCCCAGATCTGAGGGCCACACGGAAGATTTGTTTTCCTACCACAGCTCATAGCAATTTGCCGTCACCTAGCTAAAAACACATTCTTTCCTGATGACACAGGCTGTAGTTCAGTGACGTCGAAGGCTGGCGAGTCAAAATACATCTGCTTTGAAGAAATCGTACACACTTCGAATCTATACGGGGAATATGTGACTGTGTGCATCCACTAATGATGTAATTTGCCCCTGCTGTGGGGGGCCAAATCGGCGAACAAATCCTCAAGAAAATACAAACTGCAGCCTCGTTCTCAGGGTCCTCTCTCTACCTCGAGAAAGTACCCTGGTTACGGCTGGTCATACGTCTGCTAGATTTGTGTCGGTGAAATAATTTGGGAAAGAACCTGGAAATGACGACCACAACAACACATGAACCGCGCGGAATTTTATGTTATTTTTTATTCGGCATAATCACAACGAAGGTATTTACTCATTCGTTTAGAGTTAAATACGGTATGTTCGACTACAAAGGTGATTGAATTGCTCCCATCGACAGTTTGACGGTCATTTCATTCTCTTGCGGCGAAAAAACTTGACGACGAACTTAACATCAACAACATCTGCGCACTGAATAAGATTATATTTTTCGAACGGCAAAATCACAACGGAAGCATTGATGCATTCGTTTAGAGTTTGATACGTGCAGAGTTTGGCCAAGAGACTAGCTTTGAATTTAATTGAATTCATCCAATCGAAAGTTTGACGGTCATTCGATTCTCTTGCAATAAAATAATTTATGAAGAACTTGACAACAACGTCATCGACCGCGCGGTTGCAAAATCCAACGGGCTTTTAAAACTGTTCAGCGGTAAGTCCAATTTTCGGTCAATGATGAAAGACGGTATAAGCAAAATGAATCACAACTAAGCGTTCTATACACGAGCGTTTTCTCCACGTGCGATTGAGAAGAGCAAAACAACCGAAGTATTATGGTCTACGTAATTTCCATAGAAAAATTGGAACCGCGGAACGGACTGTCATAAACGATTTGTTGAGGAATAGCATCAACAGGTCACTTGCTCGTTTTTGCACAGTATGGATGGCCTTTATTGCAATTTTGCGACCAGTGAGGTTGTCATTACTTAACCTTAGTTACCAGAAAGGGGTACTAGAATTTATATGAAAAGCACTTGTTGGAATAGTTTATTAACAGGAGTTACGATTATACTACAACCTTAAGAGTTCTCTGCGTGGCCACATACCCAGCACACCTAAAGACATGCTCTTTACAGCATTAGAATCAAAATTGGCTGATTGATTGATTGTCTAATTTGAAGATTGATTGGTTGATTTGAAGATTGATTGACTGGCTGATTGACTGATGGGTCGAAGAATTTGACATTTGTAGCAGGACTAATTTACTGTTGAAATGCCACTCGTTGAATGTTTGCACTACATTAAGTCAATAGTATTTTAAGCAGAATTTTAAACTTTTCTTTAAATCGACATATATTGTAGATAACCTTGTGTAATTTAAATTTATGCTTTAAAAAGTGGGGGTCACGTGCTCGTTTAAGAGAAAACAAGCATTTATTTCGCTGTCGAGCTTAGCTTCAGGGAAATCTCTTACATTTTGTACGCGCACGCGCTCATGTGCGCGCGCTAAGCTAGCAAGTACACGACTAAATTAAAGCAAAATTTTTACTGTGACCAAATCAAGTTTAAGATGAACCTGTACTTAAACCACGAACACCAGAATAATAGCATATCGCTTAGCTCTAACTTTGTGCTGAAAAACTAGCTGCTATCGTCGAAAATTATTCTGAAATCCGACTGTAAACAGGTACCTGCAGATGGTGTAGTGCGCTCGCAAACTAGTGCGAGATAGCAAATGTTTTACTGACTGAGGAAATGACAGGAAAAATGTAACAGGCACCTTAAAAGTTTTCAAAAAGGATCAATAACTTTAAAAAACGTGTGGTTATCCCTCCATTTTAAGTTATGAAATGAAAGTGGCAAGCCTATTCAACACGTGATTAGTTTCTGGTTGTGAGCAAAAGGTATTTAGACTGAATTTTAGCTGAACTAGAGGATGGCTGTCAAAGAGGCTAAAAGCGCTGTTGCAACGATTTTGTTATTAAAATCATATCAAAAATGGTTTATATATTACCATTTACCATGCATTTTTTTAGATCTTTATAAATGCGTTTGCTTAGTAAATTCGAGGGAAATCTTGCCAAGCCCTTGCAAAGGTCTACTTTCTCCACGTGGTCCTTTGTTCGGATTACCTAAATGAAACATAATCTTACTCGTGAAAACACGTATCATTTTCAAGTCGCTTAACGGAGTCAATAAATAAAACACTTTCAGGAATGCTAGGAGAGACAGGTGTTGCAGTGAAAACACCGCCTATGTTTGTGTAACCGCCGAAAGGATAGATTAGATAGGGTCCGTATTAAAGAGGGCTTTTTTACAAGAAATTTATCAGAATTTTGTCGTTTCATAGGGAACTGTCCGTATAAGAGAGGTGTCCGTATGGAGAGGTTCGACTGTTGATCGTAATTAGAGTCTTACGGGAAACCATAATTTTGATCAATCAGAACACTTGTCAAGAATAACAATCCCACCTCTTTTCTTATGCGGCTGTTAACGTGAAAAGGACAAGCACCTGGAGCGCTTGGACGATACTACAGATACGATATATTGTGATAATTCATCATATTGTATTTTAATTAATGTTGGTACATAACAAAATAGGTATAATATGGCTCTCGTATAAGACTTTTCGTAGGTGTCGACATATTCCAGATTTAGTTGAATTTGACAAATTTCCCGCCACAGTTCGGGTAGCCGTACTTCTAAGAGCGCGCTTTTTACCCTTTGACTTGCAAGCGTGGACATACGCGCGCTGAATGGTCGTGCTCTTTGTACCGCTTGTGACGTCATCGCACCAGATACTCTCGATAAGCTATGATATATCTATCCGCACTTGGCTTATGTGCATGCATCAGATTAAAATATTGTACACTTTTGTACCTTATCTTGAGGAAATCTATCTTTTTGATAAAAAATAGCTTTGTCAGCAAAACTTCGGCCCTTTTCGCGTAATGACAGGCAAAATCCTGATTTAACGGTTAAAAACGGCATTTTTGTTATAAATTTGTCTCTGAAAGGGTTCAAAATAATCTAATCAAAGACCAATAGTGTCGTGATGCAATAAACCAAAAACATCGTAACATTTTAACGCCTGTCTCGTGACATGAGATGATATGTCCACTGAGTGTGGTGTAAAATAAGATTATTTCCAAATACAGCCTGTTAAAAGCACTGAAAGCAAGAATTAACTGTTTAAAGTTAGGTTCATTGCACAGAACAAAACATAAACTTGCACGATCTGCCTGCTTGACAGTCAAATTTTGTTTTGTAAAATAGCAGGAAGTGTTGGCGTCAATACTGTAAAACACACTACCTCAAAAGGCTGTGGCTGGTTGCCATAGCAACCATTTTGAGTGAAACCTTTAAAATTGATTTTCTCTTTCCGAGCTCAATCGCACACAATTGATCTTTTTTCACCATATTTAAACTAACTTTTTGGTCCCTTTTAGGGTACCATTCCACCTTAAAGATCAAAATCTGCGATTTTCTACCCTATTTATGACCCGACTTTTTAACCCTTTACTGCCCAAGAGTGACTTATAGATTTTACTCTGTCTAACGCCAGACGATTTTACTCGTCAGAGGGAGACCCCTCGGGCAGTAAACGGTTAAGACCTGTTTCAAGATCTGCCTTAGTTTCCTAGTTCAGAATGATGTTAAAGGTATTGTGAATAGCTTTAGTTGCTGGTCCTATCGATGATGATGAAAAAAGTATCCTTCTAAAAAGCATACCTAATTCAAGACGAGTGCAAAAACCATACCCAGTGTAAGACCAAAATCAGGACGAAAAACCCCAGGCTCTGGCAACTGAACGGATCAGTGCGGCGCAAAGCGGTGCATTAGCATAAATCCTTTCTCGCCCCGGGACTTCTCATGCAAAGGATAACAAAACCCCAGCCTTTCTCAGCCTTCTATTGAAACGAAACACTATGTCCTTCTGAGAAATAGCTTCTTGTCCATAATGTTCGCTTAGTAAAATATATTCCAAATACAAGGCTAGAAGGTTAATTAAAAAGAATTAAAAATGTTTAAACCAAACGATTTCGGCTGTTTGCCATCATCAGGGTTAAAAAAGAGATGACCGTCCACACGTAGATATATATCTTATGTAATTCCCGATGGGAAAAGTTTGGAGACATAGATATATATCTTATGTAATTCCCGATGGGAAAAGTTTGGAGACATACGAAATAACTTGTTTGTTCAAACTGGGGCGGAATTGTTGGGTCATTAGCCCCTCGACGATCCTACGCTTGTGGAATGTTTGTGCTGAGGAGAGAACACGCCAAGTGAAAGAATGTGATGGGTTTTCCCGCAGGTGTTTTGCAGGTTCAGAGGTGTGAGCACGGCTTGAATGCTCCGCAATTCGTACTGCTAAGTTTCTCACAGTCTCGCCAATGTAGTCAACGCCACAAGAACAATCACCTTTGTAAACAACTTTGGATCTGTGAGTGTTTTTGTCTTTGTTGTTAAAGAGGCTTTTGATTTGCCTTGTTTGCCACAGGATTACAGATGAAATTGAAATTAGTAAACTTGTTTAGTTTTTCTATAAACGTCTTATTGAGTTTTCGTTTTTATCGCAAAAAGGAAGCTTGATGAAAACTTTTTTCGTTCTTCGAAGAGAAAATTCGGAATTAAGTTGTCGTCTTGTGACGAGTCGTTTAGCAAGTTGTTGATTGTATGCGAAATAAAACGTTTCGGATAACCTGCATTAATGAAAGAAGTTTCTAAGGTTTTTATGTCCTTGTCAAAATCGGTAAAGATGCGTTTGGCTCTATGGAGTGCGCCAGTGATGCACTTGGTAGGGACCTCAGATTTCCAATGTGTTGGTAGTTTCCCCGGTTTCTTGAAGACTGCCGGAGTTTGAACTTCTCCTTAATCAAGTCAGCTTAAGCATTCCCGTTGGCCAACATGAAGATTTCAAACATTTCCTCTGCGTTCATTCTAACCTCTTCCACCAAAACATTTTCAGCACTCCTGACTACACTTACAAAGTCTTACAAAAACTAGCAACAGATCCCGACCTGGTCGTCCTCTCTGGCGATAAAGATTCATCTGTCGTCATTATGCAACGCGCCGACTACGTCAACAAACTTGAAACTGTGATCGAAGAAGGCATAGCTAACGGGAAATACGTGGTAAATGAGGAAAACACACTAAATACCTTATTCCATACGTGTGTTGTTTGCTCCTGGTGTGGTTATTTTATCGATTTAACTCGATTTGTCTGTTGTTGTTTCATCTTTAACATACTAACTCGATTAAAGTGACTTTTTTGAATCCCGGTTTCCCTTCATTAAAGAGAAGACAAGGCGAAACACCTCAGTCGGGACAGCCTGCCGAACGAAGGCAAAAATCCCAGGCTAAAATGTTCCCACAGCCACAAATGCACCGCAGAATTCAAGCCGATTTCAACGGTCGTTGTGTCGTGGATGAAAATGGACGCGGATGTCTTCCATCGTTTCACTGGGGACACGAAGAGCCGCCTGGCGTCGCTCGACGGGCTGTGATTGTGTGGCTAGAGAATTGAAATGTAAGGTCAACCTTTGCCCTTGAATTCTGCGGTGGATTTCTGGTCGTGGGAACATTTTAGCCTGGGATTTTTGACTTCGTTTGGCAGGCTGTCCCTATTGAGGTGTTTCGACTTGTCCTCTCTTTATGAAGGGAAACCGCGATTAAAAAAAAAACGCTTAAATCGAGTTAAATCGGTAAAATAACCACACCAGGAGCAAACAACACACGTATGGAATAAGGTAAGACATTTTTATTGAGATTTTTCACTTTTAACTACCTCCATGGATATCTTGTAGAGAATCCCATATAAACCGTTAAAATTCGATGCCATTTTGTGTTGTTTGTGTGGTTCATAGAGAGAGCTTGGGCTTCCTGTGGTTTAAGCAGAGAGGACCCGAACACTGTATCAGCAATAAATCTGAGAGATTTGGCGCTTCAACCACTACAACCAATAGGCCATTTAGGGGTTACCATGTCTCTGGTTTTAAACGAGTCCTCGTGCAAAACCTTTCAAGTGAACATATTTTTGCTTGAAAGGTTTCGCACGAGGACTTGTTTAAATTTTGACACAAAGACAAAAGACAACTCGGAAATGGCTTAATTTTCTTCGCCGTTTCCTTTTCGGAAGCAGATAACATCTTGTTTCTAAATCGTTTTCAAATTTTTATTATTTTTGTAGACAACGATGAAAAAAGTGCAGCCGGAAATGGCTCACTTGCTGTAACTACTGCAGCTCCAGGCCCCACAACCCCTGGTTCTGAAGTGTGGTGGAATGTTCGACTTCCTAAGAACATTGTCCCGGAGCATTATGACGTTCTTCTTTACATTGATCTCGGGAAGTCAGAGTTTATTGGGAATGTAGCAATTCGAGTAAATGTGTCATCATCAACTGAGAATGTACTTGTTCATGTCAACAAGATGAATATTACGTCCGCATCTTTGGAGAAGGCTTCGGGTGGAGGTTAGAAAAACTTTTTTTTTTCTATCGTATTGTAGTTGAGTAATAATAAAATAAAAAAACGGTAAAAAAAAAGAAAATCTTTTTTCATTTCTTTAGTTTCCGTAAAAAATCATGTTATTGATTACCGGTAATTAGGGCTCCTCAACCTACCCCAAGTTGTAGTTAAAGAGTGAAAAGAAGCTAGCTTTGCAGAGCCTCTCGTGGTACCGCGTGAACAAATGTGAGAATAAGAACTCGCACCCTGCCCAGGGGAAACCAAATGAGGATCAATATCCAATTCAGTTAATGGAAGAGAGGAAATCGGTAGAGCCACCTGACCTCCCGATGGCTGGATTCTGCAATGACAATAAATTTAATTATGTTGCATTTACTAAGTTTGCTCTTTACCTTATGGAACATGGTTGGGTTTGTTATGTTCCTTTTTTCTTGTGCTTATGCTTATGCTTATGTCGCTTGTGTTATGCTTATCGCACAAGTGTGAACCAGGCTTTAACAAACCCAACCATGTTCCATAAGGTAAAGAGCAAACTTAGTAAATGTAACATAATTAAATTTATTGTCATTGCAGAATCCAGCCATCATGCTTATAACTTATAAGCGGACATCTGGGACTTCTTTAGCGAGGCAAACTGTGCTCACGCGACCAAGCGAGCAGTGTGTGTCTTTATGTATGCTTTGTGTGTTTTGAGGGCGACTTGAGCTCCTTGTATCTTCTTGTACATACCTGACTTGGATATTTTGACTATGGCTGCGGTAATAATTGCATTTTATTTGCTTCTTAATAATAATATTTACTATAATTACTCAGGTAATTATAGAAATTCGCGCGCTCTCATTGGTCGAGAATATTATCACCTCCGACTAATTTTCAAAATGGCTGCCTCGCGCTTTGTCGATGTCGAAGAAAATGCTATTGCGAGAAACCTCAACATTTAACAATGTTCGGAGTGACAATTTTCAAAGGCTAGCTGTGAAAATTGTGCTAAATATAAGAAGAAACCTTTTAAAACCCCGTAAAAGTGTCGCTTATGTCGATTTTACCTTAAAATATTGGGAAACGAAGACTCTTATTAAGATTTAGAATTCATCATATCAAAAGTTAATTTCTACTTTCCATAGCTGTACTTCCTTCTTCTATTTCAATTCTGTTATGTCCTAGATACTTCAAAATAATTTCGAATTAACTATGTAGCCCTAATGAAATAATACAATAGGGAAGATATTTGTTTACAAACATTGTTTTTGTTGTTTAAATGTGCAAAGCGTTAAACAAAAGAGCTCTTTGTTTCACCAGCTAATAGTTCTCTGTATTAATAACAATAGGTGATGTCACTGATATCTTTGCTATACGAGTCTCCCTTAAGTACTTCTTCCTTTGCTTTTGCTTTTCCTGTAATACGTTCCTTTTAAACCAAGATTAGCACATTTCATTTATTTTATTGTTCCTGGCCCGCCTCGACTAGCTTTTGCTACCTGCGGCGCCAGGTCTGGTAGTAATGTATTCTACAAAAATGTAATAAAGTTGTCTAAAAGTTGTCTAAAGTTACTTTACCTTGAACCGCCGTCAAAACTTCGGAACTGGCGCCGCCGAAAAAAATTGTTGTCTTTCAAAATACCGATTCACGATTTTCACGAACTAAATACTGTATTCAACGTTGCAAATATAGGCATCGATGTTATAATTATAGGCGTCGCTCAACAACGAAAATCAAAGTTTTCGCTTCGGTGAGAAATTCTCACAGAACTCGCCGCCGAAAAACAAATGCCGATTCGCGATTTCTCATGAACAAAATAATTCGTTCCATCTTAACTTTACAAGTTGCAGACAAAGGCATCGATATTATATCGGCATCATTCAAATTTTCGAACGACTGCGTGACTTCCAGAGTTCCTCCAGCTTCCGCATGATTTCACGCATGACTAATCATTAGCGGCAAGCAGCTTGTTTGTAGTTCGTCGCTGTTTACTCGGGTAAAAAAAAAAAAAAAAAAAAAAAGTTACTCATTCTTTCGCATTAAAAATGGAATTTTTACTAGTCTATGGCTAGCTGGCCACCGTTAGTCTCGATCGCTGGTTCAAAAAAAAAATTAATATTGATTTTTGAAGTGACTAGCGAGTTCAATATTCAAATAATCAATTCATTGAGCGTGAAGAATATATGAATCATTTCCCATATGCATCACATCAATCAATTCATTATTGCATTCTTGAAACGACTAGCGGGTTCAATGTTCAAATAGTCAATTCGTTAATGAGGGGTACGCTTCACTTAGTTTGACTATAAAACCTTCTCCCAAAGTCGGCAGATTTCAAGAGATCGGCTCCAAATTTCCATGTAAAGGCCGAAACGCGAGAAAATGTAAAAAAACGAATATGAATCGAAATTAAAAATTTAGATGTGAATAAAAATTAATAAAAGAAAGCCATTAAAATCAAACCTTTTGAGGACATCAACTGTGATTGACATGGAGAAGTGGCCTACGTATATTTAGCAATTATTGAATGAGGCTGAGTAGGATATGAAGAATTCTGCAGAACAAGGAGGGTGTTATCAACAGAGGCCGAAGGGCGAGGTGGATAATACCCTCAAAGATCTGCAGAATTCTTCATATTCTACGAAAGCCGTATTTCAGTAATTGCTTCATTATTCATTCAAAATATTTCCCCGTTCTTAAAGGAGTTTCGCCATTTCGCTCTTTGTTTTTTCGCTCACTAAAAATAACATAATATCGTCCCCGGGTTTTCTCGGTCAACGGTTCAATAATCTGCAACGGGCTGCACTTTTGACGTCATTGATTCAATATGGCGAAGATTCTTTCCAAATTTGGTGAACAGCAGCCAGTTATGGTAAATTATGCGTGTGGTTTTAATCAATCAGAAACGGGGAAATATTTTGAATGAATAATAAACCTGTATATAAAAATGCAAAGAGAGATACAATAAGTGAGGTATTCCTCGGTCTGGCGTGGGTTCTTCGTGAAACGAGACGCCACAATCTAGCATAAACTGGGTATAAGAAGGGTTTTAGCCGTTTACCATGGGTGCCGTAGATGTAATCAGAAGGCAACATAGGCTTACCGTCCGAAGTCGAGTTCGTATCAGGAGCGCCAGAAGGAGCAGCCACTGGAATTTTGGCCACTGCGATATCCTTGGAGGGCTAAGGGCTGAATAACGCTGCTTCAGTGTTAGAGAGCTCCTGTTGTAAATCGAGCCTTGGGAGAAAATTTGATTCCCTCGAGAGTGGACGGAGTTTGACGCTTCTTGTTGGTGTTTGGAGGCATATTAAAAATGGATGCTGTTAAGCTAAGACGCAAACGCGCGATCGGCCCGGAAATGATTTACTATCTATTATACTGTTATTGGATGAAATTCAATTTTGTACATAAAAAGGCAAAGAAACATCAGAATAGAATGATAATTAATTTTATAACATGTTTCGATGCGACCCACATCTTTGTCAGTTTGCAAAAATCGTTTGATCTTATAGCAACATAGAGGAGCGTGATTTATTGACAATAAGTTACAATTCACGAAAAATACGATTCTAATGCATTTTACAGAGGAATAATGCATTCGGCGGACGAAATGGTGGATGTAAAGAGTACTGATATTTGTACATTTAATTTTGTGTCTTATTTCGTAACACTGAATCTGCTCTTCTCTGTTTCCAAACGAACTACAGATCCACTTGAGATTAAGCAAAAGTTCTGGTTTGAGAAGAACCAGTTTTATGTGATGATCATGGAATCAGCCTTAGAAAAAGGTCAATATATTATCAAGATGGACTTCAGGGCATGGCTCATAGATGACCTGGCAGGATTGTACAAAGGCAGCTACAAAAGAAAGGATGGAAAAGAAGTGTATGTTAGTTATATTAACAATACGTTTATAAGACTCTTAGAGTACTTACAGTCTTATATCTCTCCTACGCCCGAAAAGGAGAACAGTGGGAGGGTAACAAGCAGAGTTTGCAACGAGAAAAGGGCAAAAAAGAACACCATGATTCCTTGTCTCCTGTATGGGATAAAAGCTTTTCTGTAAAGTTTGCGCTGCTCCAAATAGAGTATCGTATATTTTTCAAGATCCTATAGGCAAAGAGCCCAAATAACCTCAGGCACAGTTTCTGTTTACATATTTCAGTACATAAATACATACAGCAAATAGCTGCATCAATCCTCATGCGCGTCTTTTGTTTGGCATCATACTTTCGTGTTAACGAACTTTTCTCTGACACCAATAAACAGGTAGGTCTTGCTCTTAGTGGAAGGCGTATTGCTCTCGACTCTTGAACGAGCGATCTTTGGTCGAGCCTTGGGCGGGGACATTGTGTTGTATTCTTGGGCAAAGCTCTTTACTCTCACGGTGCCTCTCTCCACCCAGGTGTATAAATGGGTACCGGCGAATTTCATGCTGGGGGGTAACCATGCGATGGAGTAGCATCCCGTCCAGGAGGTAGTAGAAATACTCCTAGTCGCTTCATGCTACAGAAACTGGGATAAGCTCCGGCCTGATGAGCCACTTGGCTCGTATAATAATAATAATAATAATAATAATAATAATAATAATAATAATAATAATAATAATATGCAGACTTCCGATTTCTCAACCCACCAAGAGTAAGGGAAACTCTCTATGCATGCTGTTTTGACCAAGGCGGTATGTACGTTTGTTTTCATCAGTGTACACACCTGATATGTTTACATTTATATGCAAACCCCTCAATGGGATCGATATCGTCAATTGACTAACTTTTTGGGAAATGTGTTGCTTTTATAATTGTTATTTTGCATGCCTACAGGACCATAGCAGCTACACAGTTCCAACCCACAGATGCACGAAGAGCGTTTCCTTGTTTTGATGAGCCTGCATTGAAAGCAACCTTCACTGTGACTTTGGGACACGATCCTAACTATATCTCTATCTCTAATATGCCCATCCATCAAACTGAAACAAAGAATAAGTGGCAGTTGGATCTTTTCGAAACAACCCCAATAATGCCGACTTACTTACTTGCCTTTGTGGTGTGTGACTTTAAAGGCAAGACTGTGAAATCCAAACGAGGCACCGACGTAAGTGATGTATGGTCATAGATATCATATTTATTATGTAATGAACTGTACAACTTTTATTACAAAATACGTCTCCCCAGAATCGTTGAAATAACAGGCTGATCTGACCTTTTACTCTCGTTTTAACCTTTCAATTCACACAGAATGAACAAAAATCTCTGTTATTTTAAGTAAGTTATAGTCATGATAGATTTAAAAAGTTATTCGTAATCTTCGTGCTCGTGTCAGAGCGAACCAACGCGACTACACTCGTGCACGTGGCTGCAAGAATTATCTAATAATCACCGAAATGACACCATTTATAAATCCTTTACCAACTTCTGATTCTTGAGATAACAAAAGGAAACTTGTATGTTCCAAATCAATACAGAACTACTACTTCAATAGGGTTTTTTTTGTAGATGACTTTTTATGCCCCACCAGACCAAATTGATCAAGTAGATTATGCTAAGGACGTTGGTGTCAGAATGTTAGATTACATGGAGGATTACTTCAACATTGCTTACCCCCTTCCAAAAGCTGGTAAGTATAATTCACCTTATGGAGTGCCCATAGCTTCCTTGTAGCTTCTTTGCTTTCAGTGATACCGTAAAGCACTCGTGTAGTCAAGACGAGGTACAGACGACAAACACTGGCAGTGTTGCCTACCATCCACAAAAATTCCATATTTGATTTATAC
This sequence comes from Micromussa lordhowensis, assembly GCA_964020085.1. Lineage (NCBI taxonomy): Eukaryota > Metazoa > Cnidaria > Anthozoa > Scleractinia > Lobophylliidae > Micromussa > Micromussa lordhowensis. The sequence goes on along the minus strand of CAXHUQ010001487.1, from coordinate 68,234 downwards.
CTACAGTACCTGGTGATGAAATGTCGTAAACATACCTGGGGATGAAATGTCGTAAACATACCTTAACTTTGGGATCGAGATATCTTCACTCCTAAACATCTAACAGCAAAATGACTTTGCACTTACAAATCAAATCCTGGCTGTAGGCGCTCTCCCATAGACAACAAGCATTCAGAAAAGCCGAATTTACTGAATTAATTAATTCTTAGCGGCAAGCGACAATCGTCAAGAGCATAACCAAGGTGGCACTTGCTGCCAAAGAACGTCCTGTTTATGTTGTGAGCACATCGCCATGAGTTCTAAGTGGCCTTTTTTAGTGCAGAGTGCACTATTGGGATGGTTTGGGGGTTGACGTCCGCTAAAGCCTCATGGCAATAAGGTGTAAACTTTAATATCTGTTTAATAGGCCTTTTTACAGTTCCCGGCGCCATCTTGGAATAATAACCGCGCAAACATCATGTCCAGGCTCGCGTTGAGTCGCATTTCGTACCTGATGTGTTTAACAGAGAATATACACCCATCTTTGCTTTTTCTTCGGTTTTGTCCTGTTTGTTTTCGCCATACTTTTCGATAATGAACAGCAATAATACCCACCAAGATACTCCTTTGTCGACTTCGAAGAAAAGAGGGAAACAGTGCGCCGTTTACGGCTGTCACAACTGCTATTACAATGACAAAGGGCTTTCTGCCAAGACCAGAAATCGCTGTTGTAACCTTATCAAGCGACAACATGGAAAGGATGACTTCAATGTAACTGCTGCAACTGTTGTTTGCAGTGAACATTTTAGACAAGAAGATATTATAAGAAAATTGTCAAGCCCCTGGGACTTAAAGAAAGGTATGTGAAATGCAAAAACAGATTCAAAAACGTCATAGTAAATATTTCATTACAGCTGCATTCTCAGCTAAATTTTTGTTTGTTCCTTTGTACATTAAGCTTTAAAATTGTAACATTGTATAGCTTTTGACTGAACGTTGGCTTTTCACATCGAAGGAAATATAGTTACCCCAATACAACATTTGGATACCAGTGGATTACTGTTGTGCATCATTAATTGTACCAAATTCCTTAGTGCCATATAAATGTACTGAGATCAGAAACAGTTTAACTGACATTACAGTTAAGTATTTTTCATAACTGTATCGAAATGACCATTAACACCACAACATGTTCATTTATGACGGTCATGTAATTATTTTGATTTTTGTTGCATTTTTGTTTTAAGGTGCTGAGCCATCTCAGTTTTCATGGAGCGTGCCAAAAAAGTCTCGAAAAGCTCCTCCAAGGCGAACCCAGACTAAATTAGTTTTAGCTCAGGAAATGGATGTTGCAGACTCCTCGGAAGTCACTGAAGACGCAATTATCATACCAGTGCCCCCTGAAACAGTTTCCACAGCTGAGTCAGCAGCAGTCATTGTTTAAATTCATTAGCTAATGATCTGGATCGAGCTGAAACCTCTAAATCCAATGTTGTTGAACAACTACAGAGGCAGATTACATTACTGGAACTTAAGTTAGCTGATCGTGAAGAAAAGTTGGCAGAGATGGAAAAAGAGAATGAGATTTTGCTAGGACGCCAATTTTCCTTAGCCAAAATAATGGATGATAATTCAGCAATCCTATTTTACACTGGATTTCCTTGCTATGAAGCACTGATAAGTTTTTTCAAGTGTCTTGAGCCAAAATTGAGGAAAATGCAGCACTGGAAAGGAGAACACTTAATAGTGAGAGAGAGGCAGCCTTATCAAGAGGATGAAAATAGAAATAAGCCTGGACCTTCCAGGAAATTAACATTTCTTGATGAATTTCTTTTAGTCTTGATGCGATTGAAGGCTGGATTATTCGTGCAGGACCTTGCAGACAGGTTTGGTGTTAGCCTTGTGTCCAGAATATGTATAACCTGGATCAATTTGTTGTACTTGGAACTCAAAGACCTTTTCCCTTTTCCATCACAAGAGTGGGTACGCAAAAACATGCCTGATGAGTTTGCCGAGTTTGCAACAACTAGAATAATATTGGACTGCACGGAAATATTTATGCAGCGCCCCTCTGCCATGTTTGCACAGTATGAATCTTGGTCAGACTACAAGCACCACAATACTTGGAAGCAACTGGTGGGAATCACTCCAAATGGGCAAGTCACCTATCTTTCAGACCTCTGGGGTGGGCGGGTGTCGGATAAACAGATAACCAGAGAAAGTGGAGTTCTAGATTTATTGAGTAGTGGTGACAATGTTATGGTTGACCGTGGCTTCGACATAAAGGACATTGTACCTGATGGTGTCCAAGGTTAATATGCCCCCTCTTTTAGCCGGACGAGATCAACTGACTGCATCAGAGACAGAGGAAACTATGACCATCGCCTCTGTGCGAATACACGTGGAGAGGGCAATTGGTAGAATCAAGACTTACCATATTTTAGATGGTAACTTACCCAACACTTTAAGCCCTTGCGCAACACAAATAGCCACAGTATGTGGACTATTGACAAATTTTCTTCCTCCATTGCTACCCCCTGCAAAACCAAAACCCTAAATTATTTTTTATTACCAGTAACTGTATTTTGTTTACACGCCTAAAATGATTTCTGGTATGTTTATCACTGATTTTGCAACCCCTAGACAATCAGATGGGAGTTAAAGCAACAAACACAAATTTCAAGAAACAAGATAATTAAATTGACAGTGCATGGGACGTGTGGTTTCTTGAATTTACGTTTTGTGGTTTGGTCTCTCCCCTGAGTGGCTCTTAGCTACTGTTGCTTAACTTTGGGGTTCTGTTATTTTAAGTGGAAAAGTGTATTGGCACTCTCCCAACACATTCAATATACCCATGACAAAATAAGTCTTAGTTTCATAAAGTTTTTGACTGTAACTAATGTAACACCCAGCTGACAATTCAAGTATTGTCAGTTCAAACTTTACTTAGTAGAAGTGCAAATTCATCCTGCAAGGTGATTTGCTTGTGTCATCAAGGTTCCTATGGATACAGGTTTAGCACTGCTACATGAAAGGAAAAGTAATGTTTGTAGTTATATATGATGTAAATTTACTACAGAATAATTGTTTGCAACTGCCTTTGAAATCGCATTTTCAAACCAGTACTTGTGCAGCAATATTGGCCATATGGCAACCAACCTCCATGCAGGTATAGAATCTTACCCCGCTGCACTCGTCTGGTAATGAGCTCAGGGAAAAGAGCACGTCTGTAAAGGAAATCTATCTTTGGCAGGGAGTCACTGATCCAAGAGTTGTCCAAGTACATTTTCTCCACAAATAGTGGTCTACTCTCTCCAGAGTATACTATAAGAATGATCCCTTTAAGATCCAAGTTGGAACAGTAGAGCTGCCCTTGAATTTGTACATAATAATCATGGTTTCGTTTTAACCTTACAGTTCCATCAGCAAGTTTCTCTAGAAAAAAAGTTTTATTTTGGCAGGCTTCTTCGATAGTCATGCCTGCTTTGCTTAAAGGGGATTTAATTTCCATCCCCCATTTTTCGTGAGTATCCTTAATGGTTACAATCCTGTCTATGCTTGCCCCCAGGTATGGCTTGTCCTTGGACACCAGTAGCCCAATTTCCTCAACAGTAACATCAATGCCATTCTTTTTCATTTCCCTCATATAAAGGGTCACTGCCTTTGCTTCACTTTCGATGCCATATTAAGTAGCATCTGTAGTAAAATTCGAGTAGAGGATTGATTTTAACTTATTTGAAGGTTCCACTTTGTTCTTAGCTGCTTTTCCAAAGTTTAAAGCTGTCAAAAGAGATTTCCTCTTTTCAAACCAAAGATTGTTTTTGTTTTGTCCTCGAGTTGTTCTCTCCGTTTCATCTATCTCTTCTTGGGTGATTGTTAAGCTGGAAACATAGGAATCAACCATAGATTTAAAGTGCTCAGTAGCAATATCGTAATTGTCTGTAAAAGGCACAGACTCTGGTGCCTCGTTTGTCTCTTTAGGGTTTGACTCCTCTACACAGTTTGACTTAATGTCATGGAACAAAAAAATGAACTTCCAGGGAGACAATTTTGAAGACTTTCACTTAAAATCTTGAAACTGTTTTCCTCTCTTGTTCGCTGATTGGGTGATCTAGGATCAAATTTTATAACCTTCGACTGAAGACGAATATTTTTCTTACCAAATCGTATCTTTCTGATTAGCACTTGGTCGAGAGGTTTAGCTGCAACACTTTGGTTGCTAGGTACAACCCACACAGACAGCCAGGATGTGCATGACAAAGGCTCGGCATGTCTTTGTAATACCCTTCTCGTAAAATCTTCAATCGCAAACAACACTCCTCCAACGTGGTTACATTTACCTTTCCCGGATAAACCAAGTCCAGCCGGACACGTGCATGCCGCTCGCAAAATATCGCTCTGCGGTGAAAACTCCACAACAACTCTGTAGGGATTCTTTTTCATTGATGGAACTACACTGGCTTTCACGTAGGTCTGACCTTGAAAGACTTTGATTTCCAGTCGTTTCACACTTCCCTCAAAGAAAAATTGGTATGATTTTAACTTTTTGTAATGTGTACCCTTCAACAAAATATGGCGGTACTTGCGTGTTGACACCACAAGGTAATCGTAGAGCTGAATGAAGTTCAGTTCTGGAAGCTGTCGCAAGTCTGTTGACCATCCAAGAGCAGAGATTCGTCTCATTGTTTCGTCATATTTGAAATGGCCACTGTTTTCACCGCAGTTTTCAGCAGTTCGCTGGGAATTTTCGGCCGACCTTAATACCACGTCTCTCATAAGCAATGCGTACACTTTCAGAACCAGGTCCGCCTTCATTTTGCCGGCATTTTCGGAATTGCTCTTCAAAATATTCCCCAGATCTTTAACTGTGAGCCTCTGTATATCCTCCAGCGTCAAAATTTCCTTGTCTTTATATTTTAAAACCATTTTTAGCGAAGATATAACAAACGATGCGAAACAGGTTAGTGAAACAGCTGTGATTTTGCTATGTTTGTATCTCCCGGGTCAACGCGAACCTCGACATGATGTTTGCGCGGTTACTATTCCAAGATGGCGCCTGGAACTGTAAAAAGGCCTATTAATAAATTATAATTAATTAATTCCTAACTTGGCTCAATAAATATAATCTACTGTTTCCAAACTACACAAGTCCGTTAATCTTTTAATTGTCTCTATTAAAGAGACCAAAAAATTCGTATCCGCAAAAAACCGGGAAACTGCTCATATATATTGCTGCAGACTCCGTGACACCTACTGAAAGCGTACATTATGAAAATTATGTCAATCAGTCTTTGAGTGGACTCGTTCACCGATACAAAATTTTCGTTGAAACGCTGCTCAGTTGTGTATTGAATTTAAGTGGTTTTATTGTTATCGCCAAATGTGGCAACAGAACGTGCTCTTCCGTGACAATTTGATAATTAGATTAGTTCTTGTTCATCGGTGAAAGGAATTAATATAAACAAATCGTTCCTCTTCCATTTCTTCATTCGACATTCCACTTTGTTCTACTTAGCTCCAGCTGTGGTAAAAAATACGAGTACATCTTCTGCGTCTTTACGCTAGAGACGCATAACCAGACGATTTACAAATGTTTGTCCAAGTTCGTCCTGACGGATAATAATGGAGCTTTAGCAAACCACGACGGCGACGCCAACGAGAACGTCCCCAAACAAAAGGTTTAATGAGCAGAACAATGGTTCTGTACGTGCGTTTTGAATCTTGATACATTTCATACCCGTCATCTGCAAAACAACAACGTGAAATAGCCAAGTTCTACGTATTTTAGAGAACGTGAACGGCAATAGATAATTTTTCATATCTTCCCTTGGAATTGGACGCTTTCATTTCATATTTAGCCTGAGCAAGCTTTAAGACCGATTGGCGTACTGAACAGATCTATACAGTTGCGACATTCGAATTTAAAATATAAATCCATTTTTCACAAGGCGTCGTCCTCGGCGTCGCCGTCGTCATTGCTAAAGCTCCCTATAATAATGGGTCTTAAGTATACAAACGGCCAATTTACTAGCTCACTCGGCCCGGGCCAGTGGTCCGAAAACCTCTCACCACGTTAATGTTGCCCATATATTTTGGAAGAATTTCTAAGTCGAATAACTCTACACGGTTATCATTAAAAACCGATGGACCCTAATCTTCATTCGAGAGTTATTTTTAGTTGTATTTCTGTAAATTCTTAAACGAAAGCAACGGTCAATCATCTGCCCAGTTGCCAGACATAACACCAGACTTTAGCGACTAAAGCTTTTCTTTCTTGGATGTTTTCATAGTAAGTGTTATCTTATCAGTTTCCAGAAGTTAGATTTTGATGGGTCAGTATAACCACTCCTTATCACTTGATGCTACAATCATGGTATCAAACAAAATGCTCAATCATTGGCGAACACGTTGTTATCATTTTCGTGACACAATAGCTTACCATGGCAACTGTGTGACTTTCTAAAAACACCCTTAACTACAGCTTAATGGGCTTATAATTCAAAAAAGGCTCGGTGAAATTTTTTGATATTATCCAATTTTAATAAGCCTGATAAGACGCAACGTTTGGCAAAGTTTTCCAAATATTCTGTACTTAGGGTTCAGAGCCACCTTAAAGTTTTGAAAATTTAATTTATGACCTTTTTAGCAGGTCATATTGCTTCCTTCTTAGTATTGTTTAAAGCTAAAGTGAGGTTCATGGTTCATTTATTTCACACTATTTACATAAAGTTAACATAGGAAGAAAAGTATAGTTACAACGCACGATTACAAGATAAAATAATTACAATACAGGTTAAAAAATTGTATGGTGGTCAAAGTAGCAAAGGCTTTCTAGTTGACCACCATCTACTTTTAAGTAAACAAAGAACTGACACTGAGCTTAACTGAAATATGGTAGAAAATATTTGTAGAGCCTAGGACTAATGTACAAAAAAAATGTATATAAATTGAGCATGTTAGAGATATGTTGAACCAAGAGAGAAATCTAGAAAGGACAAGCTTAGCAAAAGGAAACAAGGAACAAACAAACAAACAAACAAACAGCAGCAAGCAAAAACAGAAGTTTAGCTACATACTTTACCTTTGACCATTAAACCAAAACATATATTAGCTGATTGACAAGAAATTAGTTTCTTAAACTTGTTAAATGTATTTGCTTTTTTTAATGCCAAGGTGACAGCTTCCCACATGACAGTAGCAGAGTACTTAAAAGTAAATTTGCCTATGTTAGTTCTAACTTGTGGTCGGTAAAAGTTAAGCTTAGTGGAATTTCTGGTGTTATAGGAGTGGACAGTTGTTGTAGCTGTTAAAAAGTTATGGAAGATTTCTGGAACAGTTGATGGATTGTTGTATAATTTAAATGCCAGTGAGCAGATTTTGAATTTAACAACATTTTCAAATTTTAAAATATCAAGGATTTGATAATATGATAAAGAAGGCTCCTGTTTGTTTGCAAAAAAAATACTACGGATGCATTTATTTTGTTTAGTGCATATCTTATTTAGATTAGTCTGATAATTGTTGCCCCAACACATTGCACCGTAATTAAGTTTAGGGTAAATAAGTGCATAATACAGCTGTCTTAACATCTTGTCATTTGTGGTCTCTAGTTACCTCCAGGAATTTCCATTTCCATTTATTTTTATATTCCTTCTCATTTCCTATCTGGTTAATCACTTGAATATGTTTTGATGTTTTATGTGAAATTGGTTGTAATTTGAATTGATTTGCAATTTGGCAGACATGATTGCTATACCTGACTTTGCGGCCGGTGCTATGGAAAACTGGGGACTAATAACATACCGAGAGACTGCACTATTGTTTGAGCCTGGTGCATCGTCCGAATCTAACAAGAAACGTGTAGCTTCAGTTGTATCCCATGAACTTGCTCATCAGGTAAGCCCTGCTTCTAGCTGTGCATTATCGATATATGACGAACTTGGGAAGTTCGGAGAGCACTCACTGGTACCTCATGCACGCTAGAGCATACTAATCAATTGTTAAAAGTAACATGTCGTTACAAATTTTTAAATAACCTTTACAGAGCTTGTTAATTTCGGCAACTTCATAATTTAAATAGTAGTTTTTAGTGGGCAGTTCAATTGTGCGCGTCTCTCAGTCAGCTCATGATTATATTCCGCTGCTCTTAAATCAGGGTGTCTTCGAATAACATCACATACTTTATTTAACATTTAAAATACTCTATTTATTCCAGAAGCAAACTAGATATACAATTAAAAACTCAAAATTCGCTT
>CAXHUQ010001487.1:40000-55000 GCA_964020085.1 Micromussa lordhowensis | reverse complement strand
CAAGCCAGCCACCTTAAATGAGGCACCATTGCTTCGGCTCTGATTCGTAAAGCCAACATTTTTTAATCACCTAAGCATTGTAATCTGGGGTTAGCGTGCTACGTGAGGAAATGCCGAAGAAAGAACCTAGATTGACATTTGTTTGAAGTCGTAATTCAATTAAAATTAGCAGGACGCGAAAAAATTCCTGGCTCTCTTAGTTTAACTTGTTCTAAGCCTTTCCAACTGTACAGGTCCACCTGTAAACCTAAGAACGTGTACAAGGCCATGGAATTTAGTCACATAGCTTCATACACTCTATTCAGCAAAGAACCTCTGTCAAAACCTAACAACGAACTGCAGCGAAAGATGTCAACAACAGACATAGCGAGAAGGCACACTCCCCAAATCCACCTGAAACAGAAATACCGACAAGGAACAGTAGCATATTATTCCAACTCAAGCGCCACATTCAACATGGAAATTATTAGGTCAGAACTCACAGCTGCTGTATGCTATGAGACAAGCAAGATTAAACTACGTTTGGGAACTCTTACAATATATGACTCAGAAAAACCAAACTTGCTTGACAAATATTTCTGTACCATTGCCGTAAACTTGATCGGCCCAACGAACAAAATACAGCCAATACAAGTTCGCAGTCACAACATAAACTCGCAGACCCCAACAAACCTAACGATAGAACAAAAGGAAATCGAAGAAAAGATCGGTAAATTAAAAGGGAAGAAAGCAAAGGAACAAGATGGAGTACCACCGCGACTCCTGAAGTTCGCGGGTAGGTCAAACACACATACATTTCGTAATGCAACTTATACAACTGATGTGGACCTACCTGGAAATTCTAAAATATACTATTAAACAATTCTTACAGAGCATAGAAAGAGCATACAGAGCATAAAAATACTATCAATCACCTTATTTATCAAGAGAGTATTCAAACACGGCCCCAAAGCTTGCAAACCACCTTAATAGCGGAATATTTATAACAGTTATCAAAGTTATCAGAGGAAGACAGAACTTACTTTTGACCTCTCTCTATTGCTCAGTACTCCAACCAAATTAAGAATAATGCATCGCAAGTAATATCATCGATCACGTGGTCAAAAATTTACTTGACAACAGACAATGGGCCTACATGACGGGAAAGTCGACGGAACAGCTTTTAATACACATTATAGAGAAGTGGAGGGTAGCAGAGGAAACAAAGCTTCTCTTGGAAATACTCTTCGTTGATTCCACTGAAGCCTTCGACACTGTGTAGCACACTATATTACTACAAAAGCTCAGCAATACCTCAAAACGGATGCGGTCTGTTCTGGGACCTATCTTTTTCTCGCTCTTCACAAACGACCTCTCAAGGGCAGTACGTTCTGGGGAAACGTAGTTGTACACAGACGACACAACTGTATATTGTGTCTCGGAAACCACCGACGCATTAAGAAACACACTTACTGATGTCCTAGCAGAGCTAAAGAAATGGTGCGACGGGAATCTATTGGTACCCCACCCAGAGAGGTGCAAGGCAATATTTTATTATTATTTTTTTTGTATTTATTTATTTTGTTATTTTATTAGCTTTGCCAACTTAATATCAAATTATGATGATGATGATTATGATGATATAATATTGGCAGGGACTCCGCAACAGTGTATGCCATTACTGCAGGCCCGGAACACATGAAATTGAGATAAGAAGCGCAATAAAAATAAGTAATTAGTAGCAGCAGTCTATTAATTAGTAGTAATTAGTAATTAGAAATCCTGAACAAATTACGGGCTGTGTTGCAACTTGTGCAAATAGACTTGAATGACCGAGGATCTTCAGGGTCATATGATTTACAGAGGGATTGCTTATAGTAACTAAGTAGGCGTGCCTTGAATGAACGGAGAGGTATGGTTACATAAAGACCAATGACGTCATCAGCTGGAGCCTTTGCAATTCTCACTGCACGGATGAAGAGGGACCTTTAAGTAAAGAGGGTAAGTTTCTAAAGAAACTGTGGTGCTGCGTCGGTGGAAGTATTACAAGATCATTTGGTTTTATCAACTGGATTAAAAAGAAAATAAGGCGGTATGCTATTTAATGGGTGACTTAGGGTTTAGGGTTTAGGGGTTAGGGTTTAGGGTTGACTACAATTAAAACCTAATGAACCACCAAGGTCATTCCGTTACTGGTGGATTTTAAGACTCGCTATATTCAAATATGTTTTTTCCACTGATTACGCGCCCTACAAGAATAACCTATCAAACTGTTTTTGTTCGAGATGTAAATCAAGTCAACACAACTAAGTTTCTATCGCATTTGGAGAGAAATGACTGGTCTCAGTATGCCACTCTTGATGATCCAAACAGTGCCTATGACAGCTTCTTCGAACAGTACTCTACGGCATATGACTTATGTTTTCCCTTAAAAAAAGTAAAGTGAGGAATCACCGTTTGAGTAAGCCTTGGTTATCGAAAGGACTTCTGAAGTCGATAAGAACGGAAAATAAATTATATAAACAGTATAGTATCTCACTAATCAATCTTCGCATTATGAAATTCGTTATAAAAATTACAAAAACAAATTGAATCACTCATTAAGAATTGCTAAACGTACATATTACGAAAAGAGAATCGATGCCTCGAAATCAAATGCCAAAGCTACATGGAGAGTTCTAACGAAATTATTAAGACGAAATCGAAAGCCTCTAAAATCAATTCCTTATTTAAAGTTGATAAGCAAGAAATTACGAATCCAGTAGACATCGCTAATAGATTCTGTAGTTATGTTTCTAGTATTGGACCTAATCTAGCCAAAGAAATTCACTCGTCTGTCTCTCACCGTAGTTTTCTCTCTGATCACTTTTGTCAATCGGTGTTTTTCGATCCAGTGACTCCAAATGAGCCATTGGAAATTTCTAATGCTTTTCGATCAGGAAAGGCAGCTGGCCATGATAGAATTCCCATTTCCATCATAAATCAGTCAATTCAAATTATAGCCGAACCTTTAGCTCATACAATCAATTTATTCACTCTTGGCATTGTTCCCGACCAAATGAAAATTGCTCGCGTGATACCAGTCTTTAAAGCCGGTGATTGATCACTCTTTACGAACTATAGACCGGGCTCGATTATCCCTAGCTTTTCTAAGTTTCTTGAAAAGGTTGTTTACAGCCGTCTTTATAATTATTTAAGTAAATTAGAAATTCTATGTGATAATCAATTTGGCTTTAGGAAAAATCGCTCAACTTCGTTAGCATTGATTGACCTATATGAAAAAGTCTCCCTTGCTCTTGATCGCAATGAAAATGCCGTTGGTGTTTTCCTTGATCTTTCTAAGGCCTTCGATATTGTCGATCATAATATTCTGCTTGACATGCTCGAACACTATGGTATACGTGGCGTGGCTCTGGGTTGGGTTAGAAGCTACCTCTCCAACAGGTTACAATTCGTTCTATTTGACGGTCAATGTTCCTCTCCACAAACTATCTGTTGTGGTGTCCCCCAGAGATCCATTTTGGGCGCTTTGTTTTTCTTGCTCTACATTAATGGTTTAAATAACGTATCGAAGGTGGTTGAGCTGATTTTATTCGCTGATGATACTAATTTATCATTTTACATGTCCCATAGAGATCCTGTCTACCTGGCAGCCAACTTAATTCCGAACTTAATAAATTATCCGCTTGGTTTATGACAAACAAACTCTTCTTAAACCCGAAGAAAATAAACTTTATGTTAGTTAAGCCTAGACAGAAAAGGTATTATTTTCCAATGCAATTATGCATAAAAGAACAAAGAATCGAACAGGTTAAGGAAACGGTCTTCCTCGTTTGTAGTCCATGATGAACATCTAGTTTGGAAACCGCACATTTCTCAAGAAGCTCGTAAAATCTCGAAATCAATAGGAGTCATTAATACAGCAAGATTTTTTCTTCCTAAACCCTGTCTAAAACTGAACTCTTTACTATTGTATTATTGTCTGGGGATCTACGTACAAAACCAATCTCCACAGTCTTGTCTCTTTGCAAAAGCGAGTTATCAGAATTATTATAAGTTCGTGATAGACCTGGTGTTACGTCTCACAAACCTCAACATGCTGTTGGACTTTGCGCACTGGTCGTACACCTGTTTTGTTCCAAGATAGCTTGTCCGAGATCACAACCCCAAGGTCCTTTTCTGCAATGGTAATGCCAAAAAGAATCTCGTTTATGTGGTATGTGGAGGATACAGGGTTGTGTTTCTGGGTAATTTGTTGTGCCATGCAATTTAATTCGTGGAACAACAGGCCAGCAGAGGACGACCAGGTGGCGAGGCTGCTTAGATCATTCTGTAAAAGTGCAGCGTCGGTTGGGGACTGATCGTGCAACGACAACCATTCACTGGACCCATCCTGGTTCTGCATCATGGCAACAACACTATAAACTGAACAACCTCATAATGACTCCTCGGAGTGCAATTCGATAATGAGTTGGCCTAGTTAGCAAATGTGGCGGAGTCCTTTGCGTCCAAATTAAGTCTACTCCGACCCACGACCCATGCAGTTTCTCCCAGGGAAGAAAGTGGAGCACTTTTACTCAAAGGTTATAATAATAGTTTAATAATAATAATAATAATAGTTTATTCACAATTAATCACCCACAGAGAACAAACAAAGCTGACAACAATACATTGACGACAAAAATACATGAGAAATTGTGAAGGGAGGTAGAAGAGGTTATCCCTTTCTAGTCCACCTCCTTAACATATATAGGTTATATTTATTCACGTTTGTTTGGCCTATCTCGGCAATCTAGACCCCAGTGCTGGACGTATTGTGCAAGGATTATCATGGGACACTGGCACAGCAAACATCCTGACGCAAACATGATGGGACAATCTCTAAAGAATATACAACGTACGCTCAGCGGAATTTGCCTATACCACATAATTCAAGGATTTGTTCATCCAGAGAAACTCAAACCGTGAAAGCAAATGAAACGGAGAAATTGTCCTCCCAAGTCAAGAAACAAACTTTATCAGAACTCCATTCATTATACAGGAGCTATAGCATGGAACAGCCTTTCCGGCGAGGAATCAGCGGCAAACTACTTTATCGAATTCAAGCGCCTGCTATCCAAACTCGACACCAACAAAATAAATTTCGACCCCGCTGTAGGGGTAATTAAGCATGACAATAATCATATGGCAAGGTAATTTTGAGGTAAATGTGAGCATTCTGATTGCTTCTTCCTTGGTAGGGATTTTGCCATACGGTCCGTTTCTGTATTTATTGTTTTCGAAACCAGCAAATTCATGGCTCGAGTGCCATACAATAAACGACTTACTGAGCTAGCTTCCTCGAGCCGTACTTAGCTCTTACTAACCGAACAGGAGGTCTGTATGAGAGAATCCTGACCGAGGTCGTGAGTACAGACCGAACGCATTGAGGTCTGTACACACGACCGAGGTCAAGATTCTCCCATACAGACCGACTAATCTCAGCTAATAAGATGTTTATTATATGGCAAACAAGAACAGTTTAATTCGTTGATGGAACTGGTTTGTACTAGCTGGCATTTGCTTACGCGCTGATCCTCTTTTTGAGCGACTCAACTGAAAACGGTTGGATATTCAGCGACAAATACAACTGATCACCATGGTTTATAAATCTATACATGGTCTTGCGCCCAACTATCTTGGTTCTCTTTTCAATAAATATGATCCACCTTATCATCTAAGGAACTCTGAAAACAAACTAGCTGTTCCATTGCCCCGCACCAATTTCCTAAAAAATAGCTTTAGCTATAATGGTGCAGTTATCTGGAACACCTTGTCCCCTGAATTGCGGCAAGCAATATCACTCAAATCTTTTCGAAATGGTTGTCGCGATTTCTTCGTCTGAATCGACAAAACGCACACGGCATCTATGTAAAGCAGAATTTCTTTAGTTTATCTTTCTTTTACTAATTAAATTTTTAGACCATGTTTATATAGATCAAAGTAGATTGTAATTTTTAATATTATTTTATCTGATAGATTTACCGTGTTTAAATAAAAATAAAGTTCAAGTTCAAGTTCAAGTTACGAATTTTTTTTGATGAGCTGAACTTACTTCTGCCAAAGTTTGCTCGTCCTCTTTACTGTTTTTTCTCATCAGGCTTTTCGGCGACTTCCATAAAAAAATGTTGTTAGAAGAAAATAGTCAATATTTTTGTATTTTAGTTTGCAACTTTTTCACAGCAAAACATTATCGGTCTAGATGCCGGTCTAGACGGGAAAATCTAGACCGCTTTCAATATCAATTTCGACCAATCAAATTCGTGAATTCGATAGTTCCCAGTCCTTCTGAGACACAGCCATTTAATAAGTATGGGTTATTGACCAAGTGTGAGGTCAAGATGGCTAGATATTGGCCGAGTTCATTTTTGGGTGTTTATGGACCGAGACGGAGTCGAGGTCCATAAACACGCAAAAAAAGAACGAGGCCAATATCAAGCCATCTTGACCGAACAAGCTTGGTCAATAAAGGATTTATTATATGGCTTTTGGTGAAGTTTTACTTGCGGGACAAGACGGGTAGTCCCGAGCGGGCAAGATGGCTCCATCTTGCCCGCTCGGGTAGCCAATCACAGCGCAGGATTTGATTCATCTTGCCCGCTCGCGGAGCTAGCCATATAATAATAAGGAATATTGGCCCTCGGTCGTTTTTGTCCGGACCTCGGGCCAATATTACCCAGTACGACCCTCGCGCTCGGTTAGTAAGAGGTTATTACTGTTCAGTTTTCATGTACAAAGCTCATTGGTTAAATTTGTTATGTATATTGCCGGGATGTAAATTTTCATATATATATTTCTTTTATTTTTCTGATTTACATAATGTCTTTATAGCTTTTACACGTATTGATCCTTACGATGTCTTATTTTTAGTCTAGATGCACGACCCCACCAACTTTGCTGATTATTCCATCGTGTTAAATAAAGTTCAGCCTAGTAGTCAAAACACTTTAGAACCGCGTAAACTTTAAATATTTACTTCATGTAATATCTGTCTCTCTTCAGCTCGACGGGTTTGTGGTGTCTGATATGGTGGCAGCGTTTACTCTTGACGGCTTAGCAAACTCCCATCCAATTAAAGTTCCTGTAAATCATCCAGATGAAATCAATGAGATATTTGACTCCATTTCATACAATAAGGTAAGTTTTTGTCTCGCCCCATTCTTTTGTTGCTGTAGGTTAGGTAAGTAGTTATATTTAACATCTATGTTAACGACCTCACTTCTGTACCAGAAAATTGTTCATCGCAGTGTTACGTCGTCGATACCAAACTACTCGTGTCATTTCAACTCCACGATCAGCACGCGGCGATAGCAAAGATGAATAAGGACTTGTTAAGTATTCGAAACTGGCGCTTTGATGATCAGCTTTTACTCAACCCAGATAGAACAAAATTAGTGATATTCGGCAGCCGGGAAATGACTGCTAAGGTTAGCGACTCTACGCTATTTCTATTGGGGAAGGAGGAACTTGAGCCCGTTAAGGCTGCAAGAGACCTTGGCGTCACACTGGACTCTAATTTAACATATAATGAGCATAGTGTTTCCACTGTATCCTCATGCATGTCACGATTAGGCCAAATTAACTGCGTTAAGTATATTTTTGATAAACGTGCCCTAATTATTATTATAAATGCCCTAGTGTTTAGTAAATTATTCTATTGCTCTTCTGTTTGGAGCAATACTACTCAAGCTAATCTGGACAAGCTCCAAGCAGTACAGAATTTCGCTTGTCACATTTTGTGCGGCGCAAAAAAATTCGATCACATAACTCCTTTGCTAAAAGGCTTCCGCTGGCTACCAATCAGGCAGCAACTTTATTTTCGTTTTGCTGTTCACGTTCTGGTTTTTAAGTGCATGACGAGATGTGCTCCGGGGTATTTGACATCTAAGCTTGTCAGAAGATCCGCCGTATCGACAAGGAATACAAGAAACTCTCAACTCTTGGACATCCCACTCTTCCCCACAGCTATCGGCCAAAGGACCTTTCAATATAGAGCGACCTCTCTGTGGAATGAGTTGCCGCCTGCGCTCAAACTTAGTCCATCCGTGACAGCGTTTAAGCGTTTGCTCAGACAAAAGCTTCTTAATGACAGCTTTATTTTTTTTTTAACCTTTATCTTTTTATCATTGTCATTTACGTAGGTTTTAACTGTGTAATGTAGATTTGACTCTGAAAAGCCCCTTGGGGACGAGCCAATAAATTTTTATTAAAAGTAATTTAAAATATTTGCAGGAGTCACAGTGTCGCAGTAGGCGTAACTATGATGAAACTTGCTTATCTTATTTATCGTAGTCTGGAGGATAATTTGCGCAGTAAATTGCCTCGATACAAATCGTGTTCACAAGTGAGACACTCCACTCTCCCAGACTCAACTGTTGTTTAATTATCATTTTGAATCATAACTTTTTAACTGTCCACGATAGAAGAACTGACATGTTAACTCGTACTTGTTCCTCGATAAAACATTCGCAAGGGAGGATTTACCCTCCCGTCCAGATATAAGTTAAAATGTGCTTTTATTCAATGTGCGTGGCATATGGGATACAAGTAAAGCGTCAAGTCATCCCTCCGTGTTGCTTTTACATCATTTTGAAATAAATGCTTTTCTCTTTCCAGGGAGCATCAATTATTCGAATGCTTCAGTTTTTTCTTGGAAGAAAAGTCTTTTTGCAAGGCTTAACAGTAAGTAGGACAAGTTCAGTTTTGAGAATTGGTAAAGTATTCAAAGGTGGCTTGTACAGATTTGCAATTATGTCTTGTTTCCTTGCTTTCAGGGAATAATATTGCTGTTGCTGCTTTATGAAAAATATATCTTACAGCTTCCAGTCGCACGAGTACATGCTAAGCAATCGCGCAGATAAGCGCAAGGAAAATCAGTGACCTCACGCTGCATGTTGCAGAAGCTGGAGATAAAATCGAATTGTTGTGCTGAGATTTCAGTTGTCATTTGCAGAACACTTATACTCAGAATTGTTGTGACACTATCGTAAGAATTCGCTCCAGCTATTTATCTTCTGGTTACGAATATATATTGTGAGAGTAAGAAAGAGTAAGAAAGAACACAAAAACAAAAAGGGCAACAAGTTTGGAGCCAGACGGTTTTCTCACCGCAAGGCTAAACCTTTTCCTGAGACTTTTATCCAGTTAGCTTTTTACACTAATAGTAAGTGATAAATACAATATTCGTGTCCGATCTGCCTAGGTAGAATCAGATTTAATTTTCGTTCGTAGGTTATGATGTAACTCCTGTGATTCCGTTTGGAAATGATAGCATTGTATTCTTTATTGGAGCTTACAGAGCACACGTCTGACCTGACTGGTGTATTTTTATTGGATCCGCTTCTTTTTACTCTCTAGTGAATTTTTTGCGATAAGTGATATCATAGGTATGGGAGATTTCTGTTCATTGTGTCCTACTATTTAAACACTTATTTCCTTATTTTAATATATCTTTCAGAATTACCTGAACAAATATCGATACGGAAATACAGTGACTGATGACTTGTGGAATGCTCTTGAACAGGCAAGTTTTTTTTATAAATTGCAGTTTGTAAATGGGTTACCGGTTGCTGAACAAGCTATTAGTTGAACCAATAGCATACTTCACGACAAGGCATGTTAAGCAAAATTCATGAAATTCAAGCAGGGGAGCCTAGTTTAATACCTTTATCCCACAGAGCAAATACCGTTGGGCATGTGGTGGGATTATAAACTTGGTTTGAATTTGAGAAACATCATACACATACGCATCATACTGCATGGATAACTTTTTATTATCTATATATTGATTTATTTATTGATTTATGCAACAAAACACTGCTGAAATTACCTCGAATACAAAATAGTAAAAACTAAAGGACAATTAGGTTTCAAGCAGAACTTACAATATTGTCATTTACACTAATTAGTACACAATAGTTTACAATGTTCATTAACGTACTTCTTTTTTAGCTCGAAACAAAAAAAAATACAAGCACACTACTTACTTTAAAACTGACAATAACGCACACTAATTCCTAGCACGGAAAAACTAACGCTAATTACAGAATTACATTACATTACTGAAGTTTACAGGATACACAACACAGAAAAACTATGTATATTTCACAACATGTAGTACAGAAACTCGGAAAAATAGAAACATGGCACCTTAGCTTTCATTATTTTACTGGGGAAGGCACACTGCGGGCTGGACTAAGTACAACAAAGTAGAAAAGGTATCGCCAATGCAGAGAGCGGTATACTTAGCTTTGGTATTTCTGCAGATGGAGTTTTAAATGGCCGTTTGTCTTACACATTTGATTGTACTTTCCAGTAAGGCAAGAGAGAGTCTCTGACTGATTTCTTGCAACGTATATATGATACTAAGAGATTATCAAGGTGAGAGAGTGAATCCCCATATAGGACTTATACCCAAGGTAATTGCTCAAGTTTTTTCTTAGATGGGGTGCCCAGTTCTTCGCGGATGGTACTCGCGCTTTGCGTGGATGTTCTCGTGGAGGACTTGTTTATATTTCGTTTCAAAGCAAAGACTTGAGAGGGATTACCTTGGGTATAAGGCCTGTACCAAGGATTCACTCTCTTACCTTGATGATCTCTTGATGATACTTATAGCCATAAGAAGATAATGATCTAATGCGGAAAAGCTAGTAGTTTCCGGTTTGTAGCCTTACAGAGTTTCAGCGTGATTGGGATTAATAATGTCGGAACTCTTCTTCCACCACAACGTAACGTCTTTCCAAAAGAGTTTAACTTCAGGGCACTCGAGAAACATATGAACAAGTGGTTCATTTTAGAAGAGGCAGTATTCGCATTACATTGCGGTTTCTCTTCTATGTTCATTTTATAGAGAGTAATTGGGGGGCATGAGGTTATGTATAATTTTAAACTGAAAGCGTCTCAATATATTTTCAACGGTGACTGTAAAAGGAGGTTCATTGATAGCCTTGACATCTGACACTTGTTTTCTAAGATTGATTTCAACAATGGGACGAGGGAAGGAGCATCAGGACGGTATCGCTATTAGAACGAGACTTGAAGGGTTCACTAGCTACCACCATGAACAATGTTACCAAGGATCGCTTTTCCAAACTTAAGGAGTTGCCGCAACAACACCAACGTAATCGTGAAAAGTACATTGAACGCCGAATTTACATTTAAAATTTCCAATGAAAGGAACTGTGTGTCAAGTAGGTCACTAACTTTCAAAATGCTTTTATTAACCCATGGTTTGTAATAAATTGTCTTTGTATGTATGGTAACTTGTTGCCCACTCGTGGAAGCTCCGAGTTTTTGGAATTATTTTCGCACAACTTGAGACACAACAACTCAGGACTCTGTTCTCAGTAAAAAGGTCATTTTTTGCCAGCTTCTTGAAAACAAACTAAACATCTTCTTAACTTGTATTTTTTGGTTTATTTGCAGGAGAGTTGTGCTCAAGGCAGTTGTAAACGAGTCAAGCAAATGATGGATACCTGGACTCTTCAGATGGGCTACCCAGTGCTGAATATCAAAAACAAAGGGAATAGTAAATTTGAGGTGCTTCAGGAGAGGTTTCTTTATGACCGCGACGCCAATGTTACTACAAAATATAAGAGTAAATTCAAGTAAGAACATTTATTGTAGTAATAATGGTAATAATAATCTATAATTCGGGCGTTGGTTGTCCAAAGGGTGGATAAATGTTGAAAAACCAAACTTATTCGCCGAACAGCCTTATTCTGAGAAATGGATAGTGGCCGTTTGAAAAGAGGTTGGCCGCTTAAAAGAGGCAAAAACAATAGAAAAGCCCTCATCGGGACTGATTACTTGCCGCCTGATAGGGGTGGCCATTTAATAGTTGGCCGCTTAATAAGTGTTCGCCTAGATTGCTTGAACAACTGAACCTAGTCTCATAAACCAGGTGACTTTCATTAGTTTTAACTCAAAGCCCTTCCTTAATTGGGTCGTAACTTTATGCACTCAAATCAGTCTCAAAGAATTGACAGGTTTTGTGCAGCATTTGCTTGACTAGCAAGGCTAATTTACTGATTAATATTGAAAAACAATTAAGGTCTGTACGCAGACTAAAACCAGCCAGGTAAATGTGATTTTGCCGAATAATAAGGTGACAAGCACCGTAAGGGATGGAGAATTAAACCCCGTTCTGTAGAGCACAATTATAGACAACTCTCATATATTTACTCTATCTAATTTAATCTTATTTTAAAGCTACAAGTGGGTTGTTCCATTTACATATCTCACAGATGACTCCAGCCTTAAATCCAAGCCTTTGAATATGACTTCAGGTGAGAAATCATTTCGCAGCTTAAAATGCCAATTTAAGGAAATTTGAAATTAATTAACTTGGAATCAGGGGTGTGCGTCAATTGCTGTCAGGAGTTTGTGAGCGCTCTTTACCTAGTTGGCCGTCAATGATTTAAGTCGCCGACGAACGTGACAATATCCTTCACTGATTTATCCTTCTTCTTACAAAACTTTGATTAAAAATAATTCAGAGTCCCTTTTCAGAATCGAAGTGCTCTTTGAGAAAACTCGTCGATTTCCCATTGGATGATATTTGACATGTGTGGCTTACGGGTTATTCTAGTTATACGAGTTACCATATTGACTTCTGCCAATACTTGGCATAACAATAGTCTTTTTAAAAAATGACTTTTCGTGCATACTACATGAGGTACAAGAACTGGCAAACCTCCACTACATGTCGATGAGCCACTCTACCTTGTAAACTTCTGACTACAAATGCGTAGTCTGCTTTACGCGACTCAGCACCTTTTGATCGAGTGCGAATAGGTTGCGAATAAGATCGAAGCGACTCTGCTCGTAGGGAAGCTGTAAAAGATCTTCAGAGAAATCAATTTTTTTATCATGAATAACACACAACGTGTAAACCGAAACAGCAAGGTCGCGTAACGTCAAAAAACATTTTCTTATCGGTTCCACACTTGAAATAAGTAAGGGGGAAGGATATAAAGTATTTATTGGCTGGCAAATATGGAAGTTAGCCAAAAAATATGCGACATATAGTCTCTTAACCTGCAAACTTCTCGGACACCAACGTTTAGTGTGGCTAGTACACAGCGAACAGAGGAATCCTATTTGACCGTATTTCCAGTTAAATTCACCGTACAATTGTAGCGTGAATCATTATTTTAGTCCATGGGCCAGGACCCTGAAAAGAGCCATTTGGTACCAAAGCGAGGGACAAATTCTAACACCCATTTTTAACAACATTAATTCCTCGAGTTTATTTTGGTGTATGATAACCATGCCAAATGAGTAGCTTTACTGGGATTATCACGTGATGAAATGACGTCACTCGGTTAGGCGAAATAAGCAAAATTGGCAAAAAGATGCCTAATAACAGTTAAATGCAAACCTGAAAATGTTGCATACATTGATTTTTAGTTATTGCAAACTAAGCTGTTTTGATGATAAAAGATATTTAAATGATTATGGTGTGACAAGTTATGCATATGGTCATAAAAATATTAAACAAAAATAATTTATCTTATATACCCCTCGGAAGAATTTCAATCAACTTCTATAAACTGTTATGATATATATTGATGCTATTGCAGAGGTTCAGCAATGGTACGTTTATGGTTATTATAAGTTTTCATATTTAATTTTAATTTAAATTGGTCCCAGTATTAGTTCCAGTATTGGTCCCAATAATGATAGAAGGTTTTATTACCAGACCGATGTCCCGGGTTTAGGTTTTGGTTCTAACTCCTATTTATGTTTTCCATGTTTGACCTTGGGTTTTGGTTTTAGTATTGTTTATATCTTTAGTTTAAATTTTTATTTTCAGTATTGGTTAAAGGATTAATCTTTTTATTTAATTTCATATTTGACCTTGGGTTTTGGTTTTGGTATTGTTTATATCTTGAGTTTAAATTTTTATTTTCAGTATTGGTTAAAGGATTAATCTATTTATTTAATTTCATATTTGACCTTGGGTTTTGGTTTTAGTATTGTTTATATCTTTAGTTTAAATTTTTATTTTCAGTATTGATTAAATGATTAATCTATTTATTTAATTTCATATTTGACCTTGGGTTTTGTTTGACCTTGGATTCTGTGTTTGATATGGACTTGGAAAAGTGCGCTGGATTTAGTATTTGAAAAAGTGCGCTGGGACCGCCAACTATATAACTACTCCCCATACCAATAGCGTAGTTCGTTGACATCATAGGTCTTTGTCGCAGAGCTGTACATCTTGCAGGTGAACTCTTGGAGCTTTGCAAATCTCTCAACAGTTAAATGCAAACCTGAAAATGTTGCATACATTGATTTTTAGTTATTGCAAACTTCAAACGCAGTTTTCAGACTTAATTCCAATAACTTATATATGACTTATAGGTGTTACCTCTGAATGGTTTCCATAGCAACACTTGTCAAATTACAAATAAATACAATAAGACGGAAAATATAAATAAAAGAAAGTTCTCTTGTAAATTGCATGAGTTACTTTCGAACGCTCGTTCTAAACGTCATGGACTCCTCTTGCTTACTTTGCTATATGATAGCCATGTTAACTAAGAAGCTATACCAGGCTTATCAGGTGACCAACTTCACATGAATCGGTTTGGCTGAACAGATAGAACTGGTACAAATGTGACTACTACGATCAAATACAAGAAAACGCAAAGACGGTCATGTTACATACACTGGCTTTTAGTTATTGAACATCTTAAACGTTTTCAGAGCTTATGCCAACAACTTAGATTTAATTTGAAGAAATTGTTCCTTGATGGTTTTCATGGCTACACTGGCCAAATGTTAAACATTGATAATTAGTCAGGATATAAGAAACTGCTTATACATGTATTAAATCGATCATTAAAGTTACAATTCCTCGTCCTCGTCGCTGTTATCTGAAAGAAACTCCTCGGTAGAATCTTCAAATCTGTTGTTACAGTCTAATAGCTTGCATACATCTGTGCACTTCAAACCATTTGCCAGGCAACTACAGGT